>PVKB01003942.1:0-139974 GCA_004027205.1 Ctenodactylus gundi | reverse complement strand
AGAAAAACTCATATTCGTGCTTCCAATTTTGGCTTTGGTAGGATTTTTTTTTCTAAAAAGCGTTTTTTACCCTCCCCATCCCATGACATCCAAGCCTGTTATGTCCTTGCCACACTGCACTGTCATTTCTTGCTTCGTGTCTAACTTTTCCAGTGGTCAATGAGCCCCATGTAAGAGTCACCTTTCCCATCTCTGGGACACAACACCTGACACTCAGAATTTAAAGGAGAACAGGGGCGTTGTTGTGTTGGCAGTTAGGGTTTCACTCCACAGAGGGGTGATCTAAGGGTCTCCAGTAGAACTCAGGAGGTGGGCTTTGTCCCAGGGCTTTCAGGGCAGACAGGCACCTGTAGCTTGATGGCATGTAGTCTAGTGGAAATGAATAGCAACGACAGCTTATTGGACAAAGTCCTAACTGTAACATCACACAGATAATGATCCTTATAACTAAACAATTTTTATCAAAGGATCAGTTAAATTCTGACAGAGAATTAACATGCCGGTTTAATTTCAGGAACATACAAAAGATATTAAAATTATGACACTCTGCCTTAATAGTAGCATAAGTTCTCCTGAGTGGCTGTTAAGGTCACCCTATTTTGGAGAATTAATTTCTCTCACTAGGTTAGATTCCAGCTTTAAGTAGACAGAGCGGTCATCATCCCAATACCCTAATGGCAGGTAGGGTCAAATACTCCATGGGATTGTGAGAGGAGACAATGGGGTTGTAGGCAGTGAGGGATACAGGGTCTCCCAGAAACGGAGGCTTCACGGGAAGGCAGGATTATAGAAAATCCAGATGGCTATAACTCATGACAGTCTGTAGCTGACCATTCCCTAGAAATTAGTTAAAAGACAATAGAGAGAAGTATCTTTAAGGGGGTGGGGGGGTGTATTTAAGGATGGGCTGCAGCAGCAGCAGTTTAAGGGGATTAAGGGTGGAGAAGCTAGCAGACAGACCTAGCAAGCAAGCTGCTTAGCATAGGACAGCCCCTTACCAACTACACGATAAAAACCCCATAAATACTAAGCCACATGGGCAACCCACACTCTGGATCTGCCTTCTGGCTATCAGAAGCTTCACCTCTATCTTTCTGTCTTCTTCTGTGAATGTCCTCTTCACAACATGAAAAAAAGAAAGCAATTTAAACGAGGAAAGGATTGATTGGTCTCTTCACAGTTTTAGCAAATTCAGTCCATGCTCAGCTGTCTCCAAGTCAGAAACATCATGGCGGAAGGACATAACAGAGTTAAAATGTTTAATCTATGTCAGGCAAGAAGCAGGGGAGAAGAACATCAGAGAGGAAGGGGACAGGGATTAGGCACAGGACTCAAGGTCCTACTTCCACTACCCACCCAGACATCCCCCGAAGTGCGCTTTGCTAATCCCCTAGGTGGCTCCCAAACCAACTGAGTTGGCAGAGTTAAACCTAACCATTATACTTCTCAAGAGCAAGGACTGAGTCTGTCTTTTATTTATTTTTTAAACCCAGTGCTCCCACAGAGCTGAGGACATGGCAGAAATTCAATCAGCCTTTTCTGATTGAGTGAGTGAAATATTTTCAGTGGGAGAGGAAAAGAAGGGATACTTTACAAAAAAAGCAAATCTTCCAAATGGTGCTAATGATGATATTTAAAGGCTGAGGGGTAACTTCTGAACTTCTTATTTTTTTAAAAAAAAGTCTGTATTCAGCTTTTAGTTTCTAAATAACCTTTCTCTGATAAAGGGAACCAGAACTTCTTGAAAAAATATTGGTAAGATTGGAAAAGATGTCACAGGAAAACATAAAATGATCCAGAAACATATTAAGAAGCCTACACACAAGGAAGTACCCTAAAGAGACTATGATGTTAGAAGGTTATAGGGATCACCCCAAGGAGGTCTGTGTGGCCAAAGGTAGAATAACTTGATCAACACAATAGATAGATAGTTTTGAATTGTACCTCAGAGGTCAAGATTAATATTCACAAATCCACATGAATACAAATTAATTATATAAGTACACACATGGGGAGATGACACAGTATCTCCATGCATAAGAATTCTAATTTGTAAATGTAGATGGAATGGGAGTATATTAGTTTTGATCCTCTAGAGGAATAGAGGATTTATTGGATGGGCTTGCAGGGTCAGAGATGGAATTGCCCAAAATAACCATCTGCCTGTGGGAGGGCTGTAGTGGCTGCTCAGACAGGAAGAGGGAAGCTGTAGAACAAGGGGTTCAAGGGTGTCTCACTGACTGAGGTCGAAGGCCTAGAAGCTCCCTGCACGGTCACCAGGACATGTCCATCTATGCTGGGGACTGATACACAAAGGTGAAGGTGAAGACCGGAGCTCTCCCAGAACAGAACACTTCCTTCTCCATTCCTTTTTCAGTCCATCCAGGGCCTACATACATGTTGGATGGTGCCACCCACATGTGGGGTGGGTCTTCTTCCCTGTTTGCTGGACTAAGTATCAATTATGCACACACACACACACACACACACACACACACACACAAACACACACATCCTGAATTTTGCTTTACTAGTCTACTAGCATAGTCCGTCCATCCATCCTTCCTTCCTTCCTTCTTTTTCTTCCTTCCTTCCTTCTTTCCATCCTTCATTTCTTTCTTCCTTCCTTCCTTCATTCATTTCTCTCTTTCTCTCTCTCTCTCTCTCTCTCTCTCTCTTTCTTTCTTTCTTTCTTTCTTTCCTTCCTTCCTTCTTTGCATGTTCCTGGAGATTGAGCCCAGGGCCTTCACATCCTCCTGCCTCATACTAGACCTTTCTTAATGTATTCAAGTTGACAAAATTTGATTAACACTTACAAAGGGAAAGAGTTTCAGCAAATACTACACTAATACTTGTAGGCAAAAACCATCAATAAATTCTGAAATTAATGGGTAAATGTTTGACAGATTATTTGCATAGCCTCAAAATCTCTTCTGTAAGATGTGTAGGAAAAATGACAGACTTCGACCAAACTATCAGGAGTAAGGTGACCAGAACGTCCATCAGCCTTTCATTGCTATAATACGTATCTGAGATAGTTAACCTATAAGGATGAAGGGGCCATTTTGGTTCACAGTTTGGGGGGGTTTGGTTCATCTCTTGGTCTGTTGCTTTTTACCTGTGGTAAGGCAGCATACCATGATAGAAGTGAAAACCCTCACTCTGTGTCTGGAAAATAAAAGAAAGAAAAATCCTAGGATCCTATATTCACCTTGGACACATCCCTAATAACCTAAAATCTCCACTAGGCTTCACCTCTTAAAGTTCCCTTACCTCTAAACAGTGCCAAACTGGGCACACAAACCTTTAACACTTGAACTTTGGAAAACACTTCAGGTCCAGATTACAGCAACTGGTATTGAAATATAAGACCTCAAGGAGCACAAAAGATCACCTGTGTGATATTTTGGTCAAAAAATACATAACCCCAATCTAATCATGAGAATATGTTAAACAAATTAGAATTGAAGGATGAGCTATACAATGACAGACACACACTTCTCAAAAGTGTGAAGCCGACAAAAGCCAAGGAAAGATGAAGGAAGGGTCACAGATTGGAGAAAACTAGGAAGACATGTCAACGAAATAAAATTTTGGATCCTGTACTGGATCCTGGCACTGAAGAGAAAAGTGACATTAGTGGAAAAACTGGCAAAGTCCAAATAAAGTTTGTTGGTAGGTTAATAGGAGTGGGGAAAATGGTTGTCCTAGCAACTTGATTATTGTGGAAGAAAACAACTATTTGCAAACACATTAACATGTTCTATCGGTGTAACGGGTGTGAAATGGCACCTCATACTCAAGGGCTGAAATGTTGATTTTCTTTTTCTAAATGACAACAAATCCTTCAAGGTACCTGATATTTGCCAAAGTGCTGGGATGTCAAACAAGAGTCTCTTATTTCTTCTTTTTCTCTTTCCCTTGGAATGTGCCAGAACCCACAGTCATGGAGTCCAGGTCATGGATGTGTTCTGAATGACTGTTGGTCCTCCTGCTGTGCCTATGCTCCAGGGTGAGACAGGCCCAGGGCTCAGGACACAACTGGCCACTGAGGCTGGGTTAGGAGCAGCAGAAATCCTTCCTTTTCATACCCACAGGACTCAGGAAGCCATTGCCCCTTGAGGTCCTGCTAGGGTGCAAATGAGGTTATATGTTGTGTAATCAGCGATTGCCCCACCCTTTTCCTCACTCTGGTAGTCATCACCTCTTAGGAAGGGCCCAGGAGGGCAGGGTCACTCCCCTCAGCTGGGCCTCTAACCTCTGCTCTCTGCCAGGTCCAGTCTGAGCATGTGTGTGTGTGCACACGTGTATGTGTGTAAAAAGGACTGTTTCCAGGGTGCACTCCACCCCTGTGCAACTACAAAAGGGTGTTGAGTGCTTCCTGGGGGATAAAATCCCAAAGCTTAAGAACACCAAGCTGTCCCTTAATGAGCAAAATACATTCCAATTTAATTTAATTTAAAAATCATGAAGTACAGTCTAATATGTACAAAGGGCAGACAATAACAGAGCAAACGCCCCTTTCAAAACATTAATATTTCCTTTAGTAAAACATTTCCTAGTCATTCATTTGCTAATAAGCAAATAAACATCAACAAAACACTCACTAATTTAATTACAATCCATCACTTGCTCCCACAGTTGCCCTTCTACTACATATGATTTCACTTTATTTTCATGCATTTTTTAAAAAATAAAAAAATAATACATTCACAAAAGAACTGGATGAAGCAATACTTTGAAGTCATTATACTTGAAAGAACTTGAAAGTCATCAACAATATTTTGATTCAAAATAATACTAACTCATTTTTAAGTTTACCTTTCCACTAATTAATGAGGCTTTCTTTTTTTAATTTAGCCCAAATCCAGAGGCTAGAGTTTATGATTCATTTCCTGTACCTTAAATGCTCAGAAGAGTTTATTTGAATTTATAGTATTTTATTCACAGAAAAATCAGGGCAATAATTTATCTGGGGACTGGCGTCATTGTGCTAATGTGTCTCCTGTGTTGTTGGAAGTTGGTGTTCTCTCTGAAGTGTGGCTGGAGAGGAACCCACCTCCCCCAAGCAGCTATGACTTAAGGCTGAACATATGTCAAACTTTTTTCTTAAATGGCTAAGTCATGGGGGTGCACTCAGCAGACCATGATTGACTCTATCTAACATTTAGTCCTGATGTTCTGAAGCTGACTGACCCTTGAACTGACCAAAAAGACGGGCCACTTCTCAAAGGTCACTACAGTGTGTGGCCAGGTACAGCACAGTAACCTCTTCCCTGAGGGACAGAGAGAAAGCTTGGGAAATAGGTGCCCCACGCACTGCAGAGAATTGTCATTGACAACAGAAGGTGGGCCTTAGAGATAGAAGAAGATAAGACTGATTACTCGAATCTATGCTTCCTGGCTGAGAGATACTTGGAGAAAAAAACTTAAATAATATTTTAATTGGTTCCCTTCCTTTTTCCTAAGTAGGTTGACTGTAATGGTCTTCCCACAGTTGACTGACTTCCTGAATTCTTGTCACTCTTTGGTTTAAAAAATGAGCAGGAGGGCTCTGGTACTCCTTTCACCTTGTTTCCTCTTTAGTTTTGCATACAAAGTCAAGTTTACTGAAATGAGCGTTGGTTCTGAGTGCTGAATGGGCCATGATCATTCCCATCACTATGGCCCATCACTATGAAGACGTTGGTGAGGAGCTGCTCTGGTGATGTGGTTGACATTTACAATCATTCTTTATAGCAAGAGTGGGCCTTATCCAATGAAGTGTAGCCCTGAACAGCAAAACCTGGGTACCCTGGAAAAGACGGACATTTCTCCTCCAAACTGAAACCTAAAATCCTGATTGAGTTTCCACTTGTCTAGCCTTGTAAATTTCGAAAATGCTAGCCCCACAGTTGTGTGAATCCATTCCTTAAATTAGATCTCTTTCTTGGTAGATGAGATAAGATCGTGTCTTAGTTACTTTTTTGTTGCTGGGAAAAATTACTCAACACCCACATCTTAAGGGAGGAAAGGTTTGAGTTAGCTCACAGTCTCACAAGATCTCGGTCCATTCACGGGCAGCTGTTATGACTGGAAAGGTCTGCTGCAGGACACTGCTCAGAGCATCACAAGAGGAAGGATCTGGGACCTCCAGAAGAAACTGGGGCAGAAGGATGTGTTCTTCCAATCCGTGTGCCCATTAGTGCGCCACACACCCATGATGTGCCACGGGCCTGTAATCTACCACGAGCTTGTACTGTACGCCTCCTGACCATGTTCCACCTCCTAACAGCATAGATAATCCACGACATCCAAATACCCTAGGCTTATGATGGATTTCCAGATCCAAAGCATAAGGGACAGGCAGACAGACAGACAGTTGATATTTTAATACTTCTGCTTCTCTTGAGAACTTTTACTAATACAACTCATCACAGGCCTTTCTGTCCTCCTTCCTTCCTTTCTTTCACCTATGTCTTCCTTCCCTCTCAAAAAAAAAAAAAAATCTTTGTTTTGCACCATCAAGATATTCTATTCCATTCTACTCTAAAGCCAAATTATCTTATTATTTGTACGTTCCTTAGACTTAGCGATGCACACGCACGTGGGAACTGCTGGCCTGAGGCTGGGGTCACGTGTTGGTAGATTCCTCACCACCCCCACCACCTTGCTGTTTTCCAGCATGGTCCTAAAGTCACAGTACACCTGATTCACATTTTTCTTTAAAGAGAATTCTCTATGGTTTTAAATTCCAGAGAATTGGGATATTAAAAGGAGTCCACAAATGATGGCATATTTTACAACATCTTGAGACAGGAAGACCCCGAGGCATGTCTGGGATGTGACAATAATGACAGGCTTGTGCCTGAGTCCTGAGAAGACGGCACATGCTGAGACCCCACATTTTGATATTATCCTCAGTGAGAGATGAGATGCAGTGTGTGTATGTGGAGGCTCAGAAACAGCAGTCCTTTCTCTTATTGGTTTTCATTTTCCTGAGATGTTTCAACTAAGAGTTATGAGTTTTCAAAATTTCTAAATAAATTGCTTCTGGCCTGAAACCTTATAACCAGCTTTGGCCCCAGGACAACTCCTTTAAGCCAAGTCATGAACTCTCAAAAGAAAGAGGTTAAGCGCAAACGTGCTCAGGAATCTCACACTCAGCAGAAAGAGGTTGCTGATCCTGGGCTCGCTGTTGCACTTGTGTTAGTTGTTCATCTGGTGCGAGTTACTCTCCGTGGGAAATTAGACTCACAAATGCACTACTCTCTTTGCATTGTTTCCACTTCTATTCCAGCAGCATTTCCCCCCTAAACAGGCTAATTTTGGAGAGTATGTTGGGTGTGGAAATAGGTATTTTAATTTGGAAGCATGTATTATAAGTGTATGTTGTTATAGCAGTGGCCTGTGGTCAATCAAAAAATGCTCTCATTTTTTCCTGCCTTGACACTCTGTCAGAGCAGAATAGAGTGCGTGAAGGAGCCTTGTATGAGCAGTCTCTGTGGGCGGGTCTGCACACGGAACAAGAGTGTCCACGGAAGAAGCCAATCCAGTGTCTGTTTCCCAGTGTTAACCAAAATGTTAGGCCTGCCCGACCCTGAGCATCTGCTACAGAGACTTTCCCCCAAGAGATCTGATGAGTTGGGAAGGCTGCACTGTTGTCATATAGATCCTGTTTAATTTTGTAAAATCCATAGTTTTTGTGACAGACACACCCGTTTCTTTTACTGATGATGTACTTGAATGTTTATTTTTTTCTATCTAAAAAATAAATACCTTAGGATTCCATATCCCCAACAGTCTCTCAGTTAGTAGGTATAAGACGCTTGTGACTTCAACCCTAAAACTTCACGGTGCCTCTGTTTATTCTTGCCCATGTTCAGAGTTACTGCAACTTCTTGAGAAACCAAGGAAGGGCAAGGCGTAAAACATGGGTGTGTCTCACAGCTGAAATGTGAGATTTGCTCACACACAAAAATCACAACGGATCGTAAAACAGCCATTGCAACCTTCTGCCAATTGTCTGTAAGAGGAGGCCCCTAATGACCTACAGCGGGAATATAGATGCAGGGCCATGCTTTGCCTCCTGCTCCGGGGAGGCTGCTGGCCTGGAGATTTTGTCTCCCTGCTGCCAAATGCTAAAGCCAAGCGCATTGCTAAAGCTTTAGACACATTTTCATCAATAAAGTTGCTTATAAAACAGATTCTGCAAATGCTAAGCTCATCTGCCAAATAGCCAATTCATTATTTGACATTCTTGTTGAACAATGAAATAATTTTTGATGGGTACAGGCTTTACCATCACAAATTACTGTTTCTAGAAACCACCAGGTGTAGCTTTCAATAAGCAGGACCCATCACAATGAGGCACAGAAAGAAGTGACACCGTATGTTGGAAATTCTCCTCATGGAGAAATAAAATTCCCAAGAAACAATGACCCAACTAATTTGAAGGAGTTGGAGTTTTAGAAAAACAGATCCTTGTTAAAAGAAAAAGTGCAAAACCCACCCAGATCCCTACATTCCTCAGTCTTTACCCTCCAGATGGCCTGTTCTTTGGTGAAATTCAGCATGGAATGTGGACTGTCTTGCCTGCCATGCATTAATATAAATTCACCCCAGTTTTGACACTGTGTGTGAGCTCCTTCCACCAGTCACAGTCACAATTATCCATACTGAGCCCATGGAGAATGGTGCTTCTAATTCTGCGCCTTGGCCAGAGAAGAGAACAGGAGCTGAACTAGCGCTCACGTGGTTGGTGTGGCTCTCACCCTCAGGCTAGGTCTGGGATCTCAGGAGAGGACCTACAGGAAAGCACAGGCCAGAGCTCAGTTGGGTGATTTGGACCTTAATGCAATCCTTTTATAGGTCACAGTGTCAACATGCATGGGCCATGTTATTGGGTGTCACGTTTGTTTATTTTATTTATTTTTCCATTTTTCCCACTATTTTTATTACCATACAAATGTAATACATAGTATTTACAATGAATTTGGGTGTTTCGTGCATCTATGTATCACATCGATTTCACAATCCCTTCCCATCTTCTACCCTTCCACCCCCTCCCTGTCCCTTCCCCCAGCTCCGGCTATCACTTCATATGGTTCCAAAAAATGTCTGTGTTCTGGGTTTTCCAAGTCCAAGAAACCATACAGTGTTTAACATATTAATCTAACGCGCCTAAGTCATTTCACTCAAGTCACCACTCTACCCCAGCTTCCTATTCCTCTAATGGGTTTGCAGTAGTCAAAATTTAACAAGGAAGGAACCAACATGCTTGAGTGAGATTAAGAGGCAAACAGCCCAGGAGGGGGACGAGGACATTGCCTTTCAGGTGACAGCCCAGGGAAGAGGGGAACTGGGATTTTCCTTCATAGTTGACTTTTCCTGTACCTTGAGATGTCTAAGTAGAAAGAGATGGGGAAAATGCAAGCATCTTCTAGATTTGTTTCAAATGACGGAACATGATGAAGCGTGAATTGAAAATCTTGTCCTCTTGGACTCAATAGCCCCAATGTTGTATATGACTGTCTTTGCTTCCAAACCTTTAACTTCGGGATAATGAACTTGTTCCCAAGAAAACACCCACCCTCAGCTGGCTTTGCTGGTCAGAAATCCCTCTGCGCTGTGAATTTTGACTCCAGAGTCATTGGGTGGCTCCTGTTGGAATTCCTGTAAACCACACATTTACATGAGAACATTTTGGCTTGGCTTTTTCCTCTTTATCCAGTCCAGGATGAAATCCCAGCCTTTCAGAAATTTTTAAGTAAAAAATATTGGCAGGTCTTTATATGTGTGTTCCATACTTGCACCCCCTCCTGTCCCTTGGGAATAAATGTTCAGCTCACGTCTGGGGCATGATTTCTATCTGTGTGCTGCTGGCCAAGTTGAAATCATCCACACTTCTTCATAATGGGCCACGACAGAGGAGTATGGATGAACTTTAGGATGAGTTTCTTTTTGGTACCCATCCACCAGCTAGGACATCCTCTTCTTGTAGATGGTCCAATTTATAAAAAAATTTTGTATTTACCAATTAGGTGGACTATAATTTTCTTTTGACAAAAGCGTCATTCTGCTAGTGGAGTAACCACTGGTTTAATGATGCTTTCTTGTCCTGATTTTGAGTTTTCTGAGTCTGGTTTCTAGAAAAGTCTTCAAAGCACATCTATTTATAAAGGCATTGTGTTTTTTCAATAGTGAAGACTGAACCCAGGGCTTTCACATTGGGCTATATCCCCAGGCCTTAAAAATATTAGGCAGACCTAAAAAAGAAGCAAATCTATAAATCCAACATTCTGGAAGTTTGCGGCATGAGGCCAGCCTGGTTAACTTAGTAAGGCCCTGTCTCAAAATCAAAAGTAAAATTGGGATGGGATTATAACTCGGTGTAAAGATCTTGGGCTCAATCCACAGTGCCACGCACACAACAAAAATTATTTTGAGACAGAGTTCCACTAAGTTCTGAAATTGGCTAGGCGCGGCTCCTACTTGCAAACTTCTTGCCTCAGATTCCCAGAGTGCCCTGCAGTTTTCCCTAAAGGGAGACTTCATGGCCTTTATTGCAATTATGCCTAAGTATTTTATTGTTTTGGCATTACTAAAAATGATATCGCTTTTTTATTTTATTGTCCAGTCGTCCTCTGTCAATAGGCACACACACACAACACACACGCATGCACACACACAGACACGTACACACACTAAGGGAAACGTTTTCTCTATACTCACAGCACTTCTGATACAACAGTGTGGACTTTCTACACCAAACCCTTCTCCATCCCTTTGGAGAGGCTAGCTAGGGGACTTAGCAATTTAATTTTGACACAAATTGTCCCAGAGTTAGCACAGAGCCCATGGCCAAAGTTCAGATCCCCAAGACTGCCCCTGTCATGGAACTCTGAAAATCACTTCCTGTTACCAGTTTGTTGTAGGGGACTCAAAGCATAAGCAATAAACCAGAAGAGATACGACGAGTAAGGTGTGAGCAAGGTCACAGAGCTCCCTCACTGTCCCTAGGCACAGGCCTGTCAACTCCCACTCAGGAGCTCTCTCTGCTCTGCATATAGGGTTAGGGTTAGCCTCCCCTATGTAGATAGCCTAATGTGCCATCCCACAGGTCACACCATGCGTCATTTTCTCTAGGGACTTACTCCCCAGAAGTCCTCTCATTAGAATCAACTCAGGTGTTGTTGAGAGGCAGTCCGCTCAGCCCTGTGGCTCTCCGATGGGAAGTGACACAGAAGACCAAACCTACTTCTTACTATAACACAACATGACACAAGCGTATGTATGAATATTTGTATGTATAATGGTTCTACACATGTGGTTGTAACATATTTCATCTCAGTCGTCAAATTTGTTAGCCTAAAGTACATGAAATTCTCTTACTATTCTTTTAATATCTACAGGAATTGTCATTCTCCGTGTTGGTGACTAAGGTTCTCATTTTCTTGTTTTTTCCCTTGCTTTATTGGAAGAATTTACTCTTTGTAACAAATCTTCTCAAAGAAATAGAGTTTTGGCTTTATAATCCTTAAAAATACTTGTCATTTTTATTTCATTGCTTTTTACTATTAACTTATTTTTTCTTGTATTTAGTTTAATTTGCTCCTATTTGCCTAAATTTTTATATAATTCTTTTCTAATATGGCCTATCCTATTCACGTTAAAAATATGCGATTTTAAAGTTGTTGAGCATAATGCTTTATTACAAGTATCCGGTTGGTTAAGGGGTTGATCGTGTTTTCCAGATCTTGAATGCATATGCTGATTTCCTTTTCTTTTCTCTTTTCTGTTTTTCCCTCTTCTTTCTTTCTCTCTTTTTATTTCCTTTCTTTCTTTTCCAACTGTTTAATAAATCACTAATACTGCAATGATCTATTTATTTAATTTTATCAAGTTTCTGAGGATGTCTTAAGTGTACGCACATTGACCTAGTGATATAATTACAAAGCCTTTCTGCTTTCTGCTGTAAGCTCTAGATCTTGGTGGCTGGTTGCCTTACACTAACTTTGCCACTTGCCCTCCTTTTTCTGGCTGTTTGTACATATCCACTGAGCTCCTCATTTATGTTTTTAACTTCCCAATCCAACTCCTGTTAGCAGGAGACACTTAGATCTCTGCTTTCTTCATTATAACCATATTGGCTATTTAACTAGAGAGATTAGCTTACTAATTTTAAACATAATTATTGATGTATTTGCTTTCACTTATTGTTTAACTATTTTGATGGTTTTATTATCCCCATGGATTTTTCTTCTGTTCCCACTTCCCACCTTATTGATATTCTTTGAATATTATTTAAAATTGCACTGTTGGCTTCTAGCTAATCTATTATTACCTTTTTATTTACTCTAGAGATTGTATCACCAAGGGTTTCACAGTGTACTTCAAGTTAATATTGCAGTACTTAATGTAGACTACATAAATCATAAAATCCCTCAATGTAGGCCGGTCTATCCCCTCTGGGTCAACTCTGCCCTTTAGCTCATGGATTGCACCTGCCTACGTGTTGAACACCCTACGAAAATAGCATACCCTTTATTTCAGATGGCTGTGTGTGATTAAATTTTTTGAAGTTACGGTTAATAGATTATTTTAAAGAGAGTTTCAACTAAAGAAATGCTGGGCCCAAAGGCACAGATGTTGCTCATAAACCTTTATCATTACAAGCATTTTTAAAGATATAAAGGAAGTCTTAATGTCATCTAAATGTTCACCATCCTTACAATTGCTCACTTGTTCTTGAAAGTCTGAGATTTCCCCTGGCTTCAGTCTCCTTCTGCCTGCATATTTATTTCACTTTAGCATTTCTTGTAGCCCAGGGCTAGTGCTGGCAAATTTTATTTTATCTGATAATGTCTCTCTTTAGCCTTCACGTGGAAGAATTTTTTTTTACTAGACATAAAATTTTGACCTGACAGAAGAACTTATCTGTTTTTAACAGTTTCAAAATATTTTCTCATTGCCTTCATGGTTTCTGATGAATAAATCATATAATTAGTCTACTAATCATTGCTACCTAAATACTCTTTTAAAAATTGTTTCAGCCTTGTTGTGCTACTATGATCAAAAGAGCTAAATTATTATCTACAGCTAGGACTGTGTACTCAGTTTCTTTGCGTTGTTATATTATCCACGTTATTTAGTCCATGCAAATTCACAATTATTAGTATCTTTTTTTCTGGTTTAGGGACACTTCCACTGTTATCATGTGTGTGAAGTGCTCTCTTTATGTCTAGAAATATTTTGTCTCTTCTTCAGGTGTACTTTGATTTTGCACAATCATGCTTTCTCCTATTTTGTAATTTCATAATATAGTTTTCACTCTAGTATTTGCAAAAGTTCTGTGTCTTTATATTTAAGGTATTTCTCTTCTAGGTGACATTTAGTTGGATTGGGGTTTTTTTGGTAATTTGGTCTGATAGTTTCGTTCTTTATGTAGATTTTGTCTGTGGCTTAATTCCTGATATAATGGGATTTGCATGCATTAACACTCACCTCTTTGCTTTGTCTTTGTTTTAGCTCTTTAATAGGTTGTTATCCTCTTCACTCTATGAGTCAATTTTTTAAGATCTTTCATACCCACTCCTATTTATTTATTTATGCACATACCTCTATATAAGCAACTACCTGAGAGACCACATGCTTTACTCTGACTGCTTGGCATTGCCCTTTGGTTTTGGAAATCCCATGACCAATATGCCTTTAACATAGTTTGTTCTTCTGGGACTTAAATTTTGTTATTGTAGAGTTCTTCACGAGGCCCGATAAATGTCTTACACCACTTTTTTTTTTTTTTTTGCATCTTTTATCCCTTTTCACATTCTGCTTCTGCCTGCTTTATTTTCTATCTTCCTGTCACTACTCTTCTACAAATTGGATTTCATTTTGACTCATATCTCGAGCTTTCACTCTCAACAATTACAGTTTTGGTGTTAGACTTTACATTTGACTTCTTTTGTTTCTTTAAATTTACGTTCCCAGTCTCAAGTGAATTCTCAGCCTCCCCTAAGTGTGATAACTTCAAAATGTGGGTTACCTGTGCACATTGTCTTGTTTCTCTCTTTGACACTGTTTTCATGTGCCTGTTGCTGTTCGAGCAAATGCAGGGCAGTTTAAACACGGCAGTTCACCTTGATCCACCATGGTGGGCTGGGCTGTGGCTGGTGGGTTGTAGTTTTTATGGCTGCCCTTTTTTTTTTTTCCCTAGTTGCACTGGAGACCCACCTCAGCACCTTCACACTGAGCTACATCTTCAGCCCTTATTTTAGCATTAATCCTAAACCAGGGACTTATTAAATCACTAAGTTGTCTAGGCTGGGCTCAAACTTGTGATTTTCCTACAGTTTTTCTTAAAGCTCTGTCTGTCTGTGATCTGTCCTTGTTCCTAGCCCAGAGGCTTCCGGGGGTCCTATGTAAACATCTGGGGCTGCGGGGATGGGGGACATTGTCATGCCTGTCCTTTCTTGATAAATCAAAAAGTAGAGCTCTGATTACATGTCTACCTGGTGGCTCTAGAGAACTCTGCCTTTTCCTTTGTTTTCCACTTAGCTCCTTAGCCTCCACCCTGGAGATTCTCCTGTGTCTGCCTTCTTACTCTGTCTTGACCTTTCAACTCCTGGCTTCCTTGGTAGCCCTGAGCTCTAATATTCATCACCTGGTGCTGCCGGACTATTGCTCAAGACTTCTCTGTCCCTTCACTTCAATTCTCAGCCACAGGTTACTGTGAATCAGCAAATGATGTTTAGGAAAAACTACCTTGAAGGATGTCAACTCATCTGTCTGTGATTCGTTTTACTCCAGAATCTTGATAACCAAAGCTTTCTTGGCTTTGCAACTCACTAATGGTTTTAGCTTTTATTTTTTAAAAAATTCTATTTTATATGGCACTTTTTGGGCCCACTGGGCTGAACTGTTGGTGCTCTAGAAACTACTTTATCATAGCTAAAGTGCAAAGTCATGCTTGGGGCTCCCTGAAGATATGTGAACATATTTACAAATTTGAAATGTAACTTTTTTTTCTTCTCTCTTTTCTACCCTCACAACAAAATTTCCCCCATATATTGATTCTGCAACAAGTTAATAAACCAGCAGTTTCAAGCTGAGACCATGTTCAGGCAACCTGGTCTTAACCAGACATGGCATCCACCAGTTCAACTCCATAGGCAAACACCATACTTCTGGCAGCCAGTCCTGCAAGCCATGGGCCCTGCATCTTTGGTTCAACAACTTTTCACCATTTTTGCTTTGCCTTCTGTCTTGAGTTAACTTCATCTTTAATTCTTGATAGCTGCCCCCTTGCCAGCCAAACTGTTGCTCTTGGGACTACAGCTGGGTCAACCTAATTTAACCAAAGGATGTTTTCAGGTGGGATTAGACTTGAGCCATTCTTTGGACTGGGATCTTAATCCTTTTCTAGGCTTTGGGCACAGGTTCTAAGTCACAATCAGTTTGAGGGGAACCCTAATGTTTTGTATTTTAATAAGCACCCTAGCACCCTCAAGCCAGCTATCTGCAAGGGCACTCGGGATGGCTTGCTTTGGTTTCCATGTTGGAATCCCCCCTCCTTGGCACTGAATGACGCCACCTACTGGCTCTCGGTTCTGTTCTGTTCAGGGCCTCAGGAAAGGACATTCCTCACTGCGAATTAAACTAATGTGGTTTTGTGCTATTTGAAGTGATCCCTGCCCTCTGGGGAAAAATAATCAGAGGATTATATAGAATTATCTCCCCTGAATGCTAAGAGGACCTAGCCCGCTCTCCACCTTAGGTGGCAGTGTGGCGGATTATGTGACATGTCCTCTTTGCTACCCTCTGACTCAGAATATGAAGAATGTAAAGTTAAACTCAGAAACACCTGCCATTGATTGTGGGAACTATTTCTGGGCAATCTGGAAAATCCTTTCTCATCTTATACCCAGGCTCCTCGACATGTTAAGCTATTATTAAGAACATTTCTATTCTTCGTGTTATACTTATGACCGTGAGCCAAGCCAACAAGGCATTTTTATATTCCCTTGTCTCTCCCTACCAGTGTTGGAGGGACGTTAACATGAAAGAAAGAAGGGGTATTATTTAGGGTGGCCCGAGGGGTAATAAGGAGGATTAATTGGATGCAATTGAGCAAAGGAAAATTTAAAACGAACATCAGGAACATTTTCCAAAGATTGAGATCAATGATCTCGTGGAATTAAGACCCCTGGGGAGGCTGTGGGGGCCCTATTACTTGAATCAGCTCAAAGGAGACTGGACGAAATATTTGAATATAATCCTACCTTGGCAGAGAGCAAACCTGCCATGGCTGGGAGGTGGAAAAAGTGACTTCATAGGTCTTTTCCCTCCCTGACTTCTATGAGTCACCCGATGTATGCCGTTATGCGTCACCCAGCCGGCCAGACTCGGGTCAGGCTATACATTTCAGCCACAAAATCCCCAGTGCTGACTGTGCCCAGTGAAAGGGCTACTTCAGCAGAGGCTGAGGGCTCCCCGGGGGTTTCTGGTTAGTTTAGAATCAGTTAACTATCAGAAATAAATGCAGAGATCTGCCCTAGAGGCAGAGGGGTGGTGAGTAATCGGTCCAGCTCCAGCTCTCTCCGGGAGTCTTACTGCCACCGTTTCACAGACAGACTGTAGTCGCCTCCCGGATTCTTGATCCTGCTGGGACAGTCACTGCCTCTAAGTGTTGAGAACAGGCAGCTACCTTCCTGCTGCTGCCTGGTTCCGTGGCCTTGTCAGCAGTGGGCACTGCCCTGTGCGGTCCCGTAAGGCCACGCCTGGCCTCAGAACTGTCAGCCTGTGTTAGATTTTAGCAGGCCTTGAGACAGGCAGCTGTGGGCCACATGAAGAGCAAAATAAATGTAATATTTTCCCTTTTACTTTTTAAATAATTAGCCAATTTAAATAATTAAAGAAGATCCACCTAAGCTTGTAGTTTCAGGCTTGGGACAACAGTAAGTAACCTCCTCTGAGCACGCCTGTAGGGGCTAAGGCCCACATAAAGTAGGGACCATGGGTGAGAGGCTGAAAAAACCTCAAAGTCTCAAAATGAACTAAACAGAAAACATCCAGTGATGAAGTAGCTCAACACAACCCAGTTTATTTGTAAAGAGAACAGTGACCTCAGAGGAAGAAAAGACTGTTCCCGGGGAGACTCCATTAATCATACAAAGGAAACCTGAGCCTTCATTCGACACAGCCACCATCTTGGCACTTGTCCACTTTCACTCTTGAAGGTTTGTTCTCTCTCACTCTGCAAATCTATCATTTGGTGCTAAGCTCCGCTACGCTCTAGATGTTGGCCTATGTGCCTTGACTGAATTTTTTCAGCAAGGGCCCAAGAAGGGAGTTGGGTGGCTTGAGTCTTTGTGGTGAGTCATGGGGACCTGGCCTCCTGGGGTGCACATAGGACTACAGCATTCTCTTAAAACTTGGCTGTTATAATGAGTTGCATCCTTCTTTATATACAATTTTAAGAGAATACCTAAAATGGATAAATGCAGAATTCCTTAGTTTTTAACTTGAGGGGAGACCCAGGGGTTGGGACATGCTTCCTGGCCACCTCCCTGTCTCATCCCTCTTTCCCGTGGCTCCGGTGAGGGGCACATAAAAGCCACCATGAGGCACAGGCTCAAAATCTCATTTCTAGGCACTTGCCTGTGATTCCTTCTCATTTTACACGTTCCAAAGCCCTGGATGAAGCAATTGCTGTGGCTGTGGGCTTTAGAGGACCCATGCGCACAGCATCCACTCCAGGCCTTGGCGATGATTTTCTCCCGCCCTGCCCTTGTTTCCCCACAATGTGCTGGTGGTTGGAGAGTGTGTGAGGAAAGTGACTGGAAGTCATGCTTTGTCAACCGGAGTGTCTGAAGAAACGCCCAGATGATCAGTAAGGCACAGAATGTCAGTGGGTCACTGGCATGTAAACCATCAGGCTGAAGGAAGAAGACCCACTTGGACATGGGGGCACCCACCCAGTGCCTGTGGCATAGACAGAATGTATAGAGAAAGATGAAAAAGAGGTCTCTTTTTTTTTCTAGAAAAACTCCAGGGCTTGCCATCACCTCTGGACATCAGTCCGCAATACAGAACTGCGCCCCACTTTTACTCTCTAGTAAGCTTCCTGAGTTCGGGTTGCACCCTGGATCCCCATGTTCTGGGTCTTCCATCTTCTTGTCTGAGTAGCCACTTGAGTCCCTGGCTCTCCCACGTGCACACAGCCACTCTGGCCTCTTTCACCTCTGATTTTTCTAAGCTTACCTAATAGATCCCCTTACACAACTGCATATAAATATTTTCTATTGATTCTCTTTTTCCAACAAAAACCCCAACTAAAACAGTGAAGATAGCAGCTGAAAAGCAGGGTTGGCCCTGGAAGCTTGTGTTTCGTGTTAGTTACACTTGTCTTTAACCCCTTCTGTTCCCCTTCTGCATTCCTTCTCTCTTGGATGTTGTTGGCACTTCAAATCTCGCCTAATGTGCCCTAAATTCCAACCGGGTTTTCATAGGCATGCGTGGAAACATTGGGGGAATATGTGAATACTGAGATCAAGCCCAACCCCTTGCTTAAAGGAATTCAGATGAGACCCATTGCTCCCCCTAGGGGATGCATTGGACCAATCTCCTAAATTACAAGCGACCTTCATGTTTTAATTTTCTAGCTCATGATTTTCAAAGCAGCCTTGGCGAAAATACTAAATCTTTCAAGCTAATTGGGACAAAAGTCAATGGATTTGAAGTCAAACCTATCTGATACCATAGTCTAAACTCTAAATTCCGGTACTGTGTTTACTCTCACTTAACCAGACTTCTTTCAGGGAAGTGGGAGTATTTAACTCTGTTTCTCATGTATACCTGCTCTGTCAGGGGGTTCCTTGAGCAGCCAGGTAAAGGATGTCTCTGAGGTCATGGCTGTTTCCTATCCCTGTCCTCTGGCTTTTGTCCTAAGCACTTTGGATTCTGACAAGCTGGGAAATAAAGGGAGGAGTTGGGAGTTGAGTCTGTGTCTTTTCCATGGGGCCTCCAGATAAGCTTCCTTCCCTTCAGCGTCCCTCCCTGGAGCCAGAGATGAGCGCTGCTCTTACCTGCAGGATAAGCCTTTTTGTTTATTGTGGTTCCTTCAGTCATCTTCTATTTTCTTGAAAAGGAAGCACTGAGTTAGGAGCAAGTTAGGAAAGTGGTCAGCAGACTTGAAACTTCCTGAACTGGAGCTGGGCAGGGAGGTGGGCATCCAGTATGGAGAGCCAGAGGACCCCTTAGAGAGCCTTCAGGTACTTAGCTCTACTCCCCAAAGAGAAAACAAGAAATTTTAAAAGGTTTGTGGGGTTGCCCCAAGCCACTGCTTTTAAAATAGAGAATTAGCAGTGAATTAAGGCTTCATTTCAAGCCTGTACTCCCCTGTTTACTGAGAATTACTTAGAGAAACACAGGGCAGAGAGTTGGGGCACAAGCTTGAGGAAAATGTGGCAACGTGGAGGGCAAAGGTTGGGGCCGAGGTTTCCTCCCAGGGCTGTCTTTACGAGCCAGTCCCCAGAAGGCTTTGCAAGAGGACATCAGAGACGTGGATTACAAACATTTAAAATCCATATGGTTGCGGAGCAGACACAGGGAAAGGAACTTGGCGAGCACATATGCTTTTTCAATATATATGTGTGTGTGTCTGTCTACGTAGATATATTATCAAATTTAAAACATTTGAAAAGCAACCCCAGGCGTTTCAGCTGAAACCGCAGAGTGGTCGATCCCTCCCCACTGACAAGTTCCACTCCTTCTGTTGTGTGGTCTTTCCATCCCATGGGTCAGGACCCCACTAAGTCTGTTACGCTTCAGCCTGAGTCCTGCCTGTTTTCTACATTTTTAAAGATAGGTATAAAGAGTGGAAATCTCACTCTCCCATGCAGGAGCCCAACTCCCAGGAGCCAGCATTTAACCAAATGGCTCCATTGTATTTTAAAGGGTTTTAAGTCCACTTATAAATAAATTGGGCTACACCAGTGCTTTTGTAATGCACATCATAAAAAATGAACAGTCAGCTTAAAATAGACTTTCTTTTACTGCCAAATGCATTATGCGAAAAATACCCTCCATCTGGCAGGATGGGCCGTGTGGCTGTGTGGCTGGAGCTCAGATAAGAGGCAGTTCTTTGTGTTAAGAGGGTGCTGCTTAAAACCCTGATCTCTGGTGGGATGCATGCCAAGAAGGATGGAGAAAGCACTCCCTCCTACACACACACACACACAATTTCCCTTCCCTTGAGTGACAGCAGCTGACACTTGTTCCTGAATGTGGAGTCAGTCACCTCTCCCTGCCTCACTGGTCCCTCACTGTTCAGTGCTCCACCCCCACAGCAGGAGCAGTGGTGCCTCCCGTTCTGCCTGCAGTGACCCCTTCCTAGCTTCCTCGTGGTTGATGCGTCCTGGAGCTATTGACAGTTTCTTTCTGCTCTTGGCGTAGCTGATTCTACAACCAGCTCATTGAAATGCTTTAATAGTTGCCCTTGTAACTTCGCTCCACTGGTCCCCGATCTGGTTTATCCTCCTGCTTTCCCCTCATGAACTCACAGCTATCTCTTCTGTGAAGGTTATAACAATGTGCAGTGTCTTACAATGGCATCTTTATCTTCTCCTTTTGAGATAGGGACTCATATTCTCCAGTTTCCTCCCCTTTGTCTTTCTGCTTTCTTTTTTCATCTTTAAACAGGCAATTCATTAGGTTTCTGGGAGGAGTTAGCAAGTGAAACCAAATACAGCAAGGCTGCTCACCTGAGTCCTTGAGGTTAGGGACTAACACTTCTTGACCCTGCTTCGTTTCACAGGAATATGCACTTACCTATCTTTATCACTGTTCCCACCAGAACTTTCTTAAGTCACTGTCTCCTTCCTGCTAAGCCATCCACCAATAATCAAGCACAGCCTCATCAATCCTGAGTACACGCATAGAGCAGAGAATCTTCCGTAAGCCAACATTACCTTGAGCCTTTCATTTGGATCACCTTAGGTCCACTTTATAGTAAAACCTAGGAGCACCCTTCCCACCCCCAAGCCTGCTTGCCATGGCCTGTCCTGCCCTGCTCTGTACCCTGCACTCCTGGGAGCGTGACGTGGTGGTTACGAACTCAGACACAGTGGAGGTGGCAGAACTGGCTTAGAATCCTGATTCTAAATTCTTTCCTTGACACCTACTAGCACTGCCCTTTAAACAGAAGCTTTGGTTCCCTTGCCTGCAAAATGAGAACGATATCAGCATTCCCGGTTCATTATTTTCTACTCGGAGCTTGCTGACGGCAGGCAGGGCTTAGCTCACCACTCTCTTCCTGCTCACCACTCATCTGTCCCAGCTGCCCGGTCCTTCCAATGCTATGGTTGATACGAGTCTGTGGCTCCAGAGGCTGGGAACCTCTAGCAGAGTGGAACCAGAGGGTAGTTACACATCTAGCTTTTCAAGGAAGTTACATACTGATTTTTATAGTGAGCACACTAACTCACATTGTCACTAACAGTATATAATTGTCCCTACCTGCTCCCATCCTAGCCAGTGTTTGTTATTTTATTGTTTTTCTGTCTTTCTCTCTGGGTAATAACCATTCTGACTGAGGTGAGATGGAATCTCAGTGTATCTCTGATTTGAGCTTCTCTTACTACGGTTACCATTTTGTCTATTTCTACAGGAAGAGTTTCCTACACAGCACAGTTGGTAACCTTGCATTGTCATTTCCCTTCTTCCTCTGATCTCAGGTAACAATAAAAGAACAATAACCTGAAGAGGAAAGAACAGCAAATTTATCTTCTTCATTTGTCTTCCTGTATCTCCAGATACCACTTTTAATTTTCAAATAAAAGACTCTCTGATCCTTCTCAAGCCTATTTCCATTTGCCTGTATTGCCAACACTTCTCACCCTTTTGTAATTTTATTTCATCTGTTAGTTCTTTTGTTTCCTTACACAGCTTAAAATGCAAATCTAACAGACTTTCTAAACCATTTCTTTTCATCCAATTCTATCTCTTACTGGGAGTCATGGGGAAAGAGGAACAGGAAGGGAGGGTCAAAAGGAGGAGGGAAGAGATTGTAAGGATGTTGCAAGACATATGTGCCCACAATTCTCAAGCTTAATATAACCACTGTATATCATGTATATCTATATGTATGGTATGTTTTATATATATATATATATATATATATATATATATATATATATATGATTATCTATCTATATATCACTGAAATGAAAAGTAAGTTAAGTCAAAAAGTAAATAGATGATTTGATTTTTGCAAAAAGTTCAAACAATATATTCTTAAAGAAATGCAAGTAATGATCAGTGAGCTTAAAGGAGAATTTATTAAACAAATGACGATCCTCATGAATATGAAGTGTACTGAGCATGTAGAAAACAGAAACGAAAAGTTGGCTGAGGTAAATAAGACAAAGTAAGACATGAAAGAACTGGTTGATAGAGAAATGGAAACTCTAAAAGGAAATTAAGCTAAAGTTCAGGCTATAAAAAATTTATTTGAAAGAAAAGGAAGTTGGCTCAAACACTGTGAGGACAGAATTTCAGACCTTGAAGACAAGGCTGAGGAAACAAATGCCACAATCAGGCATGACACCAAAATTAGAAATGAGGAAAGTGGGTGGATACAACAGCTGATGGATGATTCAAAGAGAACCAATCTCAGAATTATAGGTGTGGGAGGAAGAGCAGAAGACAGCACCAAAAGTATGAAGAATTTGTACACTGAAAATTTCTAGAATCAAGGAAAAGAAATTAATATGCAGGTATAAGAAATTTATAGAAAGCCAAATAACCTTCACCAAAAAGGAAACTCACCACAATACATCATAATCAAAACCTCAGGAATTCAATCTAAAGAGAGAATATTAAATATAGTAAGAGAAAAACAGACATTATTTTACCAAGGCAAAACCATTAGAGTTATTACAGATTTCTCAATGCAAACCTTAAACATGAGGCAAGACAGGAGAAAAATCTTTCAAACTTTAAAAGAAAGCAAGTGCTAACCCAGGTTGTTGTATCCATCAAAATTATCAATGAAAACTGAAGGACAAGTAAAAATTTTTCATGATCCAGAAATCCTAAAGAAGTGTGCAACCACTATCGTAGCATTGCAGAAAGTTAAATAGCCAGGAATTGACCTAATGAAGCAAGTGAAGGATCTGTATATGGAAAAGTATAGTACCCTTAAAAAAGAAATTGAAGAGAATTTTAGAAAATGGAAAGACATCTCCTGTTTCTGGATAGGCAGAACCAACATATACAAAATGGCCCTACTGCCTGAACTGATACACACAGTCAATGTATTACCAGTCAATAAATCAATAGCACTTTTCACCAAACTAGAAAAAAAAATCCAAAATTTTATATGGAACCACTAGAAATCCAGAATAGTCAAAACAATTCTAAGCAACAAAACAAAAGCAGAAGACATCACAATACCAGATATCCATTTATATTACAAAGCAACAATGTTAAAAACCACACGGCATTGGTGCAAAAACAGGTTGATTAATGGAAGAGAATCAAGGCCACAGAGACATTCTTGAGTACCTTCAGCCATCTGATCTTGAAAAAAGGGACCAAAAAATACGATGGAATAAAGAGAGCTTCTTTAACAAATGATGCTGGGGAAACTGGATAGCCACATGCCGGAAAATGAAACTAGACCCACATCTTTCATCATGCACCAAAAAAATCAAATCAAATAAAGAACCAAAATTAAATCAAAATGGTTCGAAGACTTGTGAAAACACTGAAGTTGTGAAAGAAGAAATAGGAAAAGCCCTTGAAGACATAAACTTAGGCAAGAACTTTCTCAACAAAACACTCAAAGTGTGTGAGATAACACTAAGAATCAGCAGGCAGGATTATATGAAGTTTAAATTCTTCTGCACAGCAAAGCAAACCATCCTTAGAGTGAAGAGGCCACCTACGGAATGGGAAAATTTCTTTTGCAGCTACTTCTCAGACAGAGGATTATTGTCAAGTATATACAAAAAAATTGAAAAAAATTAGACTCTCCAAAATAAAGGACCTAATCAAAAAATGATTTTCCCTCAGGACTGTTGCACGTAGCCAACTCTGATGACTTTCATCTGGGACACCTAGTCTCCAGAACCGTGAAATGTTCGTTACATCATCATTCTTTAAGACACACGGTTTGTGATATTTTCTTGTGAAAGGGCAAGAACAGGAATCTACCCACAAATCCACTTTTCTTACTTTCAAATTTGCTGGACAAACTAATGGAAGACTTTGAAGAGCATGAGAATTTTTATTAGGAAAATTAAAATGGCATGAAACCCCAAGCCAGTTACTGAAAATCATTACAAATGACACATTATCTTGCTCACAGGCTGGCAATTCAATTATTCAAATATTTTGGTTAAGATATATTCCTTCAAGAGAATTCCTGCAGAGTCGTGTGAGTTCAGGCTGGGAGCCACGGTGCAGAAATGGCTTCCTGATGGGGAACGGAAGAAGCTCATAGCAGAACTAAAGAAACGCTCCCTCCGTCTTTATTTAGATTTTTAATGTTTTAATAAGGTGAAAACATGCAATTTCATGCCTGGAACATAGCAAATGTTCAGTCAACGCATCAGGAAATCTGAAACCTTTGAAGTCTACAGAGTGCCATCCAGTTTGAATTTAGAGGAATCAGTGTTTGTAGAAACTGTTGTGGTCAATATTGATGGCTAATCGAGCTCCCAAACACCTTCTTCAGAAGGTAAACTAAGCTTCTTCCTGCTCCCATCCAGCTGCATAAAGCGAAATCTCTGAAGCTGGACTCTTTTGACACCATCTGTACACACATTAACCTGGACAGCCGAGTTGCACTTAGGCTGGCATATTAGAGCCTGCTTATCCTGTGTTTCTTTTGCACATTTGGTAATATCTCCGCTTACTTGCTAATATACTCTGATACAATTTGGGTGCCTATTATTTCCTATCAGAATATCTTGTCCTCAAGGTGAGTTGCCTGTTTCTTCTTTGTACCTTGGGAGGATAGCCCAGTGTTGGTTATACACAGTGACTGTTTTTGTGTTGAAAAAAAAAATGAAGTCATTGAGAGCTTCCACAGGATGAAAATTAGACCACGTAAAGTTCTGTTGGGTTGCTGTCTATAGCAGAATTAAAAGTCATGCTAACATTTAAAACTGCCAGATTCTGATTTGATTGGGAGATAAGGAGGGCATTATTCCTATCCCAACTTATCTAGATCATTTTCCATCCCTCTGCTTTCCTCCAAGACATTTAAGAAAACAACAGAGGCAAACTCTTGTTTCTTCCGGATCATCTTGGGGGTGGAAAGGAAGTCCTCGCTGGCTCCTGTTCATACCTCAGTTGTGGAGCTTTTGCCTTTTTCAGTGGCTATGCTTCCAACTTACATTTATCAGCAGCGAACATACTTTACCTAACACACATACCTGGCAGACATATTTAACGTAAGATAAAGTTGATGCCTTATAGTTTAAAAAATAAAATACAAAGTAATTTATTGAGTCAGGATTTCAGTGTATAGAATTTCTTGACAATTTGCTAAGGTTTATGTAAGCTTAAAGTTACCATATGCCAGTTCGACCTGGGGTGCGGGAGGTGAGGGGAGAAGTGCTGTGTATGAATCTGTGTTTTCCAGTCCCTAGAGTGACCTTGGACCATTGTCCTGCTGCCTCCGTGGTGAGACTGAGATCACCCCAGTTCAAGGTGACCCCTGACACTTGGTATTTGTCTGCTGTTAGCATGTGTTGATGTTTACCAGGAAACAGACTAGACCAAAGCGCTGATTCTCTTTGTGGTAAAAACCAGCATGAGCTTTGCCTTCCCCAGAAGGCTGGATAAATTTTCTAGATATCATGTAGATGGCCAGAACTCCCAGAGACAAAGTTCTCAAGGACAGCATATGTCAGCCATCCCTGCCTCTTCCAGCCTCTGGAAAAGTGCAAAGAGTAAGTTACAAACTGGCAGCTCAAACACATCCAGAGAGGATGTCCCTTCCTGAGAGACCGTTGTCAAAACAAAGCTTTGCCCCTATGACACACCTGTTTGAAATATATCTTGTCAAATGACTACTTTTTTTTGAATATCTGCCACTTTCTAGACTTTATTTTTAAAAACTAACCAGTGTTATTGTTTTTTTTTTTTTTTTTTTGATTAAGCAGGAGTCTGCCTGATTCAATTTTTTATTTTCCTTCTCCAAAATGTATTTGCTGTGCAGACACAACCTCAGTGAAACCTGTTTGGCTAGGTAACCCAAAGGAAATCTTCAGATGTGGTAGAGCCCCCAGCCATTCTTACCCCAATTTCCTAGTGGAAACTGGCATGCATGGATGACCTTTCATAAGCTTTCCATGCTTCATATTCCCATTTTTTTTTTCATTCTGGGAGAAACTGTTTCTTTCTGATCTTGCTTCCCATCAAAGTGAGCCAGGCAACTCCAAGGTTGCTTTAAGCATTTTAGCAGCTAGACTTGAGCACCTAGACCAGATTCGAGTCAGCGAGATCACCCTTGGTGTGGTAGCCTAAGCCATGATTCCCCCTGGTCCAGGGGAAAGTGTGAGTGACTTCCAGCTGGAGCGGGTGCCCCCCCCCACGCCCCCAACTGGCTCATGCTGAGGAAAGCTTCCTGTTGGCCCCCAGAGCAGACCTACTGCCTTGGACCGGGTCTCAGCTGGCATTCAGGAGAAGCATGTGAGGATCTACTCTTTCAATTCAACCACTGGACATGGGACTCAGAACACTACGCTCTCTCCTGTCTTTCCAGCTCTGGACAGATACATTTTCTGTCTGTCATGGTGGAGTATGACCAGAGCTGGGAATGCCAGTATAACAGGACCTTGCAGCTAATTTTCGCTCTCTTATGAGTTGCCAGGTCTTTGAAAATAAGTTCTTTTCCTCTTTCATGAAAGAGCCTCCTTGATTCAGGGGTTGTTTTGGTTAAAGCATCATCTCAGTTCTCATTTACAAATTCATTGCTCCTGAGTAAGAAAGAAAAGTAATCTGCCAAGTACCCATTTCTGCTGCTTCTTGGATCTTAGTTCACTCTGGAAGCCAAGTCCATAAATTTTCTCCTTCATAATTTTGCCTATGAGAAAACTAGAATATCACTATAGACATATTCATTTTGAGAGATTTTTATGAATCTATTTGGCATTATGGGTTAAGTAGCTCTTCTCTCTGATGCTTAGAATAGCAAATGTTTCAAATTTCAGATTTAAAAATGGGATATTTGGCTATATATAGATAGCTTGAGGAGGGGACCCAAATTTTAAACACAAACTCCTTTATGTTTCATATATATGTGAGACCCAGAACCAGCAGGTAATTTTGCCCCTGATTTGACTGTGACCTGTCTTATAAGGTAAAGTGTGCAATTTCCCACTAGTGGAGCCATGTTGGTTGGTCCTCGAAACGTTTCAAATTTTGGTGCATTTTAGATTTAGCATTTTGAAGTAAGGATTCTTAATTTATAAAATATGCTCAAGTCAGACTAGCTGGGTAATGGAATTGGAGTGGAAACTAATCATAAAATGCATTTTTTTTTTTTTACAACAAACAGAAGTTGCCTCAGCTTGACTTACTACTACTATTCACAGAAATCTCAGTGGACAGTGAATAAAGGCATCAGATTGTGGTGATGCGTTGAATCAGTCTGTTAAGTTTGTGGGAAGTTCCCTGATTTTTAATTTGCTTCCAGGCATCATTTTATTTACCTTTGTTAGATATAATTAATAAAAACTAGTTTGTTTCATATTCCAAACTGACCAAATCGTTCTTACTCACTTCATAGCCACTAATACTGTGTGCTAAACATATACCTCATGGGCAGACAAATTTAAAGAAACCACCAGTCCACTCTGTTGGCTGTCACAATTCACAATTTTGCCTGATATAAGTGACTGAGAGTGTTGTGGCTGCACAGCAATTTGCCACTGAAACCCTTGATGATCATACAAAGGAATCACAGGCAATCGAAGCACAAATGCGACTTGTAAATTGATTCCCAGTTATTTATCCACTCCAGTTGGGGAAAACTGGGTCCCCAGAAATAAATTTAACCAGTATCTGAGAGAAAATTAGTGGTGAGAGGATCAGAATGTACATTAAAACCAAATTCTATCACTTTGGCATGTACATCAGGAACCGAAGGCAACTGAAACCCAGTAGATGCAGAGAGATGCCTTCCTGGAGCTTCCTTCCCCAACTCTATATAGAAAGCACCAAGAAATGCTCGCCTGAGGGGGAGCTTCATGGCTGCTGAGAAGACAGAAGAACAGTACCAGGAGGAGCCTGCATCAGCTTTAACAAAATAATATTTGTCTTCCAGCATTCCCCCATGTATTTACCTTGCCACCCTTTATCTGGTGATTTTTCCAGTCTATCTACCTCAGTTAAAATAGTATATGAACTCTTATTCTGCTTCTGTGAGGATTCTTTTTGTGAAGTGTGCTCATAGGTAAAAAATGTTGATATAAATCAAAACCTTTCTTCTTTTGCAGTTCCGGGGATACACTCTAGAGCCTTCACTTTAGGCTACATCCTAGACCATCTTTTTAAAATTTTAATTCTCAGCCAGCATTTCACTAAGTCACTAAGTTACCCAAACTGGACTTGAAGTTGGGATCCTCCGGCCGCAGCCCTTAAGAGTGCTACGATTCCAGGCCAGCGCCACCAGGCCCCGCCAAGAACCCATCTTATTTATTTTTGTCATTTTGTCCCTTATGGATTTAGTTTACAGGCCTCATTCACTGAACTGAGGGAATCGTGGGAAAGTATTCTTCCTCCACCACAGTGCAAGGTTAAAGCAAAGGCTTCTTGGTTGTTTGATTTGTAAAAGAAAATGAAAAATGAAGTTATATCTGATTTAGGATAGGTTGCTAATAGACCTCATCCTTTGCTTACTATTGATAAACTTTCGAAATACCAGGGATAACTTTGGTTTTGCATATATTTGTTATATTTTTCTGATTCTTGTTGAGAAAAAAATAGAGGAAGAGTGAAGTCCAGGTCTCCCTGGATTACTGAGGTTGCTAATTGGTTCAAATTGACAGGTTTGCCTGTTACCTTTCTTCATAAGCTAAACTAGAGATTGCTTAGTCAAGTAAGCCTAGAGTGAGCTGGAGCCATGCAGACCCTAGTCAATTCAGTGGTTACATAAGGTCCAGTTGTGGGAGTTCCTGGAACATTAGTGTTGATCTGTATTGACTGAGTTGCGTGGATAAAGTGTAGGGTGATCCTGAAATGTGTATTCATCGTAAAGCCTGGTGAAGTGGCATTATTTCGGGAGCTAATGGTCACTGCCAATCCAGGAGCCCGGCTATGGTGAGTCTTCAGACGTGGTTTTCTGCATCTTGAGTGAAACCCAGTCTGTGCTTTAGAGACGCTTCTGCATTTTCCCGGGAAAGCAGCTGATGGAATTCTTTCGGTCCCGGACAGAAGTGAGCTGACTGGGGAAGGCCTCCCTTTCTTATTTATGTGCAGAGTTTAATGCTAAAAAGTGCCGTGGAAGGTGAAGACTACAGCTAATGTCAAAGCAGTTAACGTCTCAAACATCCCTAATGACTGCTTTTAAGTCACTGCTATTTCTTACAAAAACAAACTGGGGCTAGATTAAGTGCGTGGCCCTCACATTACAAATGATGCCCGTCATCTGGATTTCTCATTACGGAGCTTCTGCCAAGTTCGGCCTCTGCCAGGGATGATTTAACCATTCCGAGTGTCAAGCTGACCTTGGGCTCTGGGTGGGGGTGGGGAGAAGCCTAATTGCCAGAGTGTCGTTTTCTCAAATTTGAAAATACCAAGGAGATTACACCAGGAATGGAACTGACTTTCTTCAACATGGCTGTTAAAATCTACACCCTATGTAGCTGTACTCCTAAATCTGTGTATGCTGGAGGCCTCTGTGGCTTTCACATATTAAATCAAATAAATACTCCTAAGAAAGGTTTTTGAGGGCAAGGGGAGAAAATGGCAATAAGTGCATTAGAGTCCCGGAGTTGGCAACATTAAATACGATGGCTGGTTAATTGTAGGCATCTCCTTATGTGTTTTTACTGCTCTGAAATGTACTAGGATACAGTGGTAGGCCCGTGTCACAGGGAATAAAATATTGCCTGAACCATGAGTCCATAGCTCTGCGTGGCTTCAAATATAAGGTCATAAGTCCTCCTACCGCATAAGTACTAACTATTAGTTTTAAATGCTTCTGGGTCACTTTGCTATTAAACTGGCAAGTAGAATTATTACAGAGATAATGGAACCAAGCTTTGCATCATTAAAATAATCAGACATGTTACCTATTTCCAGTTGTCCATAGGCCACCTTCTTTAGTGCCAGGGAGAATCGTATGACCTGGTTATGGCTGAAGGAGCTCTCAAATGTTTGAGAAATGATTTGCTATTTATAGTTTCTAGATACTGCTTCCGAAGGGGTGAATCTTGCTGATTTCCACACACGAACTCAGAAGCTGTCTGTCTCACGGCACAGAGGGTAGCCTCAAGGAAAGCTGGTGGACGAAGAGGCGGCTACCGTATGACAGTCGTCAGCCTTCCTCTGCCTAGCATGCTTGAGGCCCTGCATTCAGTCCCCACCACCACTGTCTCTCCCAAACAAAACTAAAACACCTTACCCCACACTACTTCTCAAGGCTATGGATGGAATTTCCCCCTTTAAGGCATCATACTAAGAAAACTCCTGTACCAGTTTCTGAGGTCTCACATTTGTTGAGTTACACATGATGGTGATTTCTCCTGATCCATATGGCCTTCCTCCCAACCCATTGAAGCTCTAGGGGACATTGGGGACAGTTCTGCAAACTGCCCACACCAGTACAGTTCCTGCTTATTAGCATTGACTCCCATTGTCTTGAGGGCTGCAAATATTACTAAATGTGGTGTGTTACGGGTGGAGATCTTCTGAGGCAGGTTGGAACCCCACCTGTTAACTGGGCCTGAGCAGATTGCTTAGAATTTCACTACTAAACTTCAAGGGAAGGGAAGTTTTACTTCCACCATGCCTGTTTCCAAAGCTCAGTTTCCCCTGTGATACGTTGTCTGCACTTATCCTAGTCACCCTGGGGAATCTCTGTGTTATTATTTTTATTTTATGCACTTTGTTCTGAGATTAAAGATGAAGAAGACATTACAAGTTTTCACTGAAGATTTCTTTTAAAACAAATGTTGATTCAGAAGAATGGTTCAAATGTTGCCCTGCTGAGAACCTATCAATACTTTATGAGCCCAGTTTCTGGAATTTCAGGTAAGCTTGATATTCCTTCATTTAATTGGAAGCGGCTTGCTAGAAAAGAGGTTTAAGAATCCAATTAAAAGTCACCACCGTGCTATGCTATGCATACTGGGGAGTTCACTGCCCTTAGTTTCTTACTGTGATTTGCAGATGACCTTGAAAGAAAAGGTTAAAAAATAATTAGCCATCCCTTTTGGATGGTCAGGAAAATCCACCGTCTGGATAAGATCTTCAACATTCTGGTGGATCCACACAGCCTCTAGACACATCAGTTTTAAATTTTCTTATTTTTCTTAATCTACATGTCCTGACACTTTCTAGTTTATTCTGAAGTCAAAAGATTCCACTACCTTTTGTTTATACTGCTAAAAGCTGCTTCTTCGGTTTGTCTTCTCCTAGTCCAAAGAAAATTATGCCTAAGAGCAAAACGATAAGAAAGGAAAAGTATATCTTTGGCAACATCTTAGACACTCTTCCCTCCTTTATTGGTCCTTTAAATTTGTTTTAATTGCCAAGCCCAGTGTTGTATTTCCCCTATCTCTGTTCCATGTAATCAATAAATTCATTCCTACTAAAGGGTTACTGAATTAATTGCCTACTTTTAGACTTTTTTGATTCTAAAAGAGAAATTTTAAGCAGAAGAATAAAAAATTATTTCAAAGATATAAACAGCTAATTGCAACAGATAAAGGGGAGAGAGAGAGAGAGAGAGAGAGAGAGAGAGAGAGAGATTGTTTAAATCTTTTGTGAAGTTGCACACCCAACCCCCTCCCTACTCCTTCCCTGCTCAGGGCCAAGGATGGGTATGTGAGCCCAGAGGGGCTAACAGGGTACTTTGTCTCCTTGGTAATAAAACTTAGCCCATGGTTTCTACACTTGAGCCATCTAAGTTCAGAGTACATTTTTAATAAGATGGAGGAGATGGAGGAGGAGAGTTGTCCTTTCTGTGAGGGTGAAGGAAACAAGTTGGAGCAAGAATAAAGTGTCCGGGCAAACTCTGCTGGGCTCTGTAGAAGAAGTTGCACTCACCTCCCCTATAAATGTTGATTTACTGACTTTGATTAATGATGTGGTTTTGACTTTGCAACCCGGAATTATTTTCTAGTAAGCAGTTTTGATGTGTTTCTCAACATTTCTTATTGCTGCCTTCAATATAATTGAATGTACTACATTGAACTGAATTGAACTGAACGGACTTGATTACCATCCCATTCCCTTCCATCCTGCCATTCCCTTCCATCCCATTCATGTAGTTCGGTTATTTTATCTGGACTAGGTGCTCAGTGAGGCACTTTTCTGTTTAGTAAACAGCAAATCACTCAGAAACCACTTTGCATTCCAATAATTCCTTCACATGGGGATTTGGAAAGTATGAGCCCACATTTCAGGTGTTGTCTGACAGTCTACATTAGGTCTATCTCTTGAACATTGACAAAAATCTGTGTCTTGCCTCTGTTTTGATCTTTGATGTAACTCTGAGGCCTTTCATAAGCAGAAGATAAGATTGGTTATGACAAGTTGACACTTGGCAAATTCACTGAAAGGTGAAAGATCACTTACATTATCTCTAGTCCTGGGTGGTCATATGACTGTATTTCAACATCACTGCCAGCATTCCAATTAGTGAAGACTGTAAACATGAGATGAAAGTATCAATCCTGTTTCTTGTTTTGACTTTATATTTGTTCTAAGTAATTATAACTCTGTTTATTTTTATATGTGTCTATAAACTCACTCAGTTCTTTAAAATAGAATCTCTAAATAGCCTTACTACTATCCGAGTTACGTATCACATGAATTCCAGTAGAAGAAAAGACCAAACTGGTGGGGCCATAATAACTTTCTATTACTGATTAACCAACCTCACTTTTTGTGACTGATATGAATCAAATTCCGACCCCAACATCATCTATAATCAAATCCTTCGATGGTAGACTTATGTTAGTAATTAGAGCCTTTGGAAGGCGGTCTATAGACTAAAATGAAGACTGAATTTCTTAATCAGTTCTATATTAGATTGTGATTATAAGCGTAATTTTATTGGTTCTCTTGATTGTAATGATTTGCATATATGTGAAAAAGTCTAAGTATTATCTTATTTAATTAATTTCTATTTTCTTTCCTCCAAAATGATAATCAATGTTACTAAAATTATAACTTTTTAATGAATTATATTGTTTCAGATGACAGACCTATGTGTAGAAATTTGTCTTTTCAAATGACTGAAAACTGAATTGAATGATGATCATGCATTATGATACTTGATAAAGAGCAACTGCCTATCAAATGATATACACATAATTAATGTAGAGATGTAGAATGCTATATTTTGGATTAATGGTATATGCAGGTATAAAAATGTGTCAAAGGGGTATGGATTAGACTTCTGGTTAAGATGGCAGCCAAGTAACAAAGCTGCACAATTTCTCCTCTTGGGCTCACATAAAAAGTAGAGAATATAGTCCAAAACTGCCTGTTCAGTGTAGCTAGGACAGGGAGGAGTGCCCCAATAATTGAAAGGATGGAAGGTCTGAAACCCCCAAACACTTTGGAAACAGGAGTCAGTTTTTTTTAAAGAGCCTGAGATTGAACTGTTTAGAGTAAAAGTTCAAAAGAGCACATGCAGACTTTTGGGGTCACTCTTAAGTAACGCATAGGAAGAAACTGGCAAAAGAGATAGTTGTGAAGAGGAGAGATAGGCTGCTGGACCTCCTGAATGGCTCAGATGGTAGTGGGAGTAACTCTAGGGACAGAGAGCCCTGCCCCTGGGGGAGGGAAGCCAGGACAGGTGGGAGAGCTTTCTTGAGGGGCCTGGTGGGTGTTCATAACATCTCAGAGATCACTGGGCTGTTGGGACCTCCCTTACTGCTTACTCCCTGTCCAGAACTCAGAAGAATTTTGGCTCCACCCCACCTCCACACTCATACACATTCAGAGAAACCTCTTGGCTAGGACTTTAAGGTGAAGTCCCTCAACCACAGAAGCATGGGAAGAAGACCAGCAACAGGACACCCACAGACATGCCTGAGACCCCAGAAACTGATGTCATGGGCCCTGCAATAGTGCCACTCATAGGGAAGGAAGTCAAAACGCAAATAAATTAGTGGAACATCCAGTTCAAACAAGATATTCTCAAAGAAATCCAAGCAATGATCAATGGGCCTAAAGAGGAACTTACTAAACAAATACTGGTGCTCATGGATACAAAGCTCACTGAACATATAGAAGCCACAAATAGAAGTTGGCTAATGTAAATAAGGAAATGCAAGATATGAAGGAACATTTTGATAGAGAAGTGGAAATTTTGAAAAGAAATCTAGCTAAAATTCAGTATATAAAAATACATTTGAAAACAGGATAAGTTGACTTGAACATTGTGAGGATAGAATTTCACACCTTGAAGACAAGGCTGAGGAAACAAATGCTATAATTAGGTATGACTCCAAAATTAGAAAAGGAAAAAGTAGCTGGATGCAGCAGCTGATGGATGACTAAAAGGGAACCAATCTCAGAATGTTGGGTGTGGGAGAAAGAGCAGAAGACAGCACTGAAGGTATAAAGAATTTATTCGTTGAAATCATTCAAGAAAATTTCCCAAATCTAGGAAAAGAAATTAATTTTCAGGTATAAGAAGTTTATAGAACATCAAACCAGCAAAGAAACTTACCAAGACACATCATAATAAAACCTCAGAAATGCAACATAAAGAGAGAATATTAAAAGCAGCAGGAGAAAAACAGACATTATTTTACCGAGGCAAGCCCAGGTGTATTATCACAGACTTCTCATTGCAAACTTGAAAGGCCAGGAGAGTCTGGAGCAAAATCTATGAAGCTTTAAAAGACAGCACGTGTCAACCCAGATTGTTGTATCCAGCGAAATTATCCTTGACAATGAAGGAGAAGTACAAATTTTTCATAACTAAGAATCCCTGAAGAGTTTTGTGATGACTAGTCCATCATTGCAGAAAATATTTAAAGGAATCTTTGATAGTGACAGAGAGACAAGTGGCATCAAAGAACATGGAAAAAAGGAAACATCTAAAAAGAAAGTGCAACAAAAAAAAAAAAAGACTGGTGTTTGAATTATTTGATTGGTATCTTACTGAAGTAGTACCAACTTTCTCATAAAATCTGTGACCCTTCCTCTACAACTATTATTTTTACTAGTATATTAGTTTGTAAAACATAATTATATTCACTATAGGGAATTGGTATAAAATCTTTAAAAACATGTATGCATGAATTTATGGATGGATAGGTAGATAAAGTGATAAACCAAATCTGGCAAAATGTTAGTAATTAGTGAAATGTGGGTAAATAATTTATAAAAGTGCAAGCGCAAGGCCCTCAGTTTGGTTCCCCAGCACCACATAAGCTGGGCACGGTGGTGCATGCCTGTAATCCCAGCACGCTGGAGTTTGACACAGGAGGATTGCCATGAGTCCAAGGCCAGCTTGGGCTCCACAGTGAGTTCAGGGTCAGCCTGGTCTACAGAGCGAGACCTTGTCTCAAAAACAAAACAAACAAAAAACCACACCAGGTCTTTGTTTGGAAACTAAAGATAGAAGAGTAGAAATTCCCACTCTCTGGGAGGGGCCCCGAGTGGGTTGTCCCTAGTGTCCCCTCTCATTTTGGCCACACTTATCCCATCATTCTTGCCAGTTCTGAAAGTCCTCTTTTCTGAGTGTCTTTAGTTGCCTTGTCATGGCTGCCTTGATGTCCTGAATGGATTCAAAACATTTCCCTTTTATGGTCATTTAGACTTCGGGAAAGAGCCAGAAGTCACAGAATGGAGATCTTGTAAATAGGTGGAGGAACACGCACCGTCCTGTTTTTATTTGACAGAAATTGTCATGAATATTTTGAATCAATTCAGTATATTGAAAAGATACTGATGAAAGAAGTCTTGTAGAACTGCTTCAGAAATGGGCAAGAACGATAGAATAAGTGTATTTGGAGTGAGGAGAGGAGATCTGAGGTAAGGGGAGGGATTAATGGCAATGTGTACTTCATTATAATTAATTTTTTATATTTTGTTTAGACATTCTTTTAAAAAATCACACTATGTAGTTGAAGAAAGAGAAAAGAATCACTGAAGGAGCGTTTTCTTTCTCACACAGGAACAGTACAGCAGTATTAGAAACAAATCACAGGGCAGGGGACAAAACAAAGGCCACGGAAACAATCAAATCTGCATTAGTTATGATGTTCTTGTGAGTTTGTACTGATTTAGTGATTCCCATTAAATACGCTAACAAAGTATTTGATTTCACGCACAGACAAAGAGGTGTTCTGATTATGTATGAAGCAAAAGAAACCATCCCCAAATTTCAAAGGTTAATGTAAGAATGTGCAGTTTCAACTCTGCTGGTAGCTGTGGATCAGGAATTTGGGACAATCTTGGCCGAGTGACTGTGGCTTGTGGCATCTCATGTAGCTGCAGGCAGATGCTGGCTGCAACTGGCAGAGAAGGGACGGAGGACACTGAAGATCCTGGTGAATAAGATGGATGTGGACATGTCACATATTCTGAGCCTGCCAAGGAAAGCCGATCTTCCCGACACCTCACGGGGCTTTGACACTTTATTTTCCTAACTCCTTCTTTTGACTCTAAGCCCAATCTGGTAAAGTTTCACAGGAGTTTTCTTTAGGCTGAGTTTAATTGCGTGAGTGATGTTTTTTGGCTAATGAAATCGAGCAATCAAAACTGTAACTTGCATTCCTGACCCTTGAACTCATCCATTTCAAAACATTGCTAAGGGTTAAGTTGACTTGTGAAATAGAAGAAAATGGGCTTCTGAAACTGTTGTTGTTATTGTTATTATTTGTCGTTGTTATTGTTATTATTGTTATTATTATTTCATGTTCAAAATTGTTTCTGATGTCCTTTTATATGACAGGACAATATAAAAATCTCTAACATGAGCCAGAAACAATATGACTTAAACCATCATCTCACCTAGAAGAGACATAGAGCTGTTCTTCATTATCTGGTGGTCTTTTTAAGAGGAAAAATTGATCCTTGTTTTGAGCTTCTTTGTTAGCTTTCCTTCCTTTCATGGATGACAAATTATTAGAGTAACATCAGCTACAACTGCACGTGGTTAACCTTTGACTGAACCAACTTTCCCTTTACTGCCTCTCACCTGTCTGAAGCAGCTGTAAAACTAGAATTTGCTTCTGCACACTGCCGTGGAGCCCCCTCCGACACACTCCCTCCAACAAAGCCTTGCTTCACCAGAGACCTCTGGTGTTCTCTGAAGGAGGCGATCCCTACACCACACAAGCTGTTGTCTGCACTACGGAAGCCAAAGAGACTCCTAAGAAGGCCCATGGCACTGACCTTTGCCTGTTATAATGTCCCCATATGTAATAAGATTACAAGTAAGTCCCTGGTATTAATATCCAGACTCGAGAGAGCATACTAGGGCATTGTTTGAGAAGGAGCACTGCTTGGTCTGGGTCTGTCACAGTTCAGATCTAAAATATCCTCCTGCAAAGTCTCATGTGTTTGGAAGGTGATTGGATTGTGGGGTGTCGTAGCCATCAGAGGGGTCATCCGTTGGTGGGTTCTTGTGCTATAAGGTGATGGGGCCTGCTTGGAGAAATGGGCCAAAGGGAATATGACTTGGAAGGCTGCTTTCGCATCTGAGGCTCTTCCCTTTTCTCTGCTTCATGGCCTTGGTTGGCTGAACAGAGATCCTCAGCCAGGCTAGGGTGCCATGTGCTTTTCGCTTTGGAGCTGGTCCACCATCCAGAGACCAAGACAGCTAAAAATGTAACCTAAAATCAACCTGTCTTCCTTTAAGCTCTCAGCATTGAACATTGTGTCCCTGTGATGGTAAAGGGCTAAGACAAGGGCCGAGGATGGCGGAGCTGGAAACACAATATTCTAAGATGGATGCTGTAGGGGTTTTTTTCCTCATGGGCATACAATAATCGTACAGATTTATAAGGCATACTGTGATGCTTCAGTACATGTACACATTGTGTAATGATCAAATGAATAACATATCTATCACCTTATGGACCACTGCTTTGTCATAAAGCATTTGTAATCCTCTCCCGGTCATTTTGAAATGCCCGCACACAACACATGATTGCTGACTGCAGCAACCACACTCTGCGATACATCCCCAGAACATATTCTTCCATCCAGCTACGCTCATTGACCAGTCTTCCTCTTCATTTCCCCCCATTTCTCCCGCGGCCCTGATGTTCTACTCATTGTTTCTGAGAATGTCAATTAGTGTAGCCACTATGGAAGACAGGATGGAAATTTCCTTAAAAATTCAAGATAGTACTACCATATAATTGAACGATTCTACCCCTGGGTGTGTGCCACAGGAAATGAATTCATGTTGAAGAACATGACTGCTGAAGAGACGCCTGAATCACCATCTGAATACAGAACTATTCACAATAGCCAAGATTTGCAGCCAACTTGGGGGGGGGGGTGCTCATTAACAGATGAATCGATAAAGAAACTGTGGTGCATACACACAATGGGAATACTAAACAGCCATAAGAGATGAAGTCCTGTTGTTAGTGACAATATGGATAGATTTAGAAGACACTATGTTAAATGACATAAGCTGAACACAGAAAGACAAATATTACGCAATCTTACTCATATCTGGGATCAAAAGAAGTTGTAATATTAACTCTTAGTATTTCTAATCATTGAGTTAAATAATACCATGACTAATTTTAATATTAAGCTCGCAACTTCTTTAAATATTAAGTATACAGATGGGGAGCAATATCATGAAAAGGTGTGCAACTTCATCAGTTACTAGAGAAGGACAAATTAAAAGCTGTAAAATATCACTGCATTCCTACAGTGAGTCACTGTTGCACTTCTGGCATACAGTACCCACACTTACAACCTACAAGATGAGTGGTTGACTTGGTGCACAGTAACCAATGGGTTCAGCCTGAAGTCGAGCTGCTCCAAGCAGAAATGCATAGTAGAAGGGCATGGTGTGTGTGTGTGTGTGGGGGGGGGCGGTACTGCTCATCCTACGGGGAAAGAGAAAACAGGAAGCATGGGACAGAAGCATCCCCTTCAAGGTCATGCCCTCAGTGACCCAGAGCCCGCCTCCAAGCAGAGGCCACCTCCCCTCTGCACATTTAACTATGGATCTCAACAGTGAATGAATCCGTTGAAGAGTGTAGCATCCCATGGTCCAATCACATTGCAAAAGCACCGTCTCTGGACACATGAGATTTTGGAGGAGACATTTTATGTCTAAAATATAACTAACAATGATCAAAACACAACAATAAAAACAATAGGGACAATACAAAATGCTGGTGAAAACACACAGAAATTAGGCTGCTTGCGTGTTGCCCGTGTGAGGGAAGGTGGTGCAGCCTCTCGCCGAGATGCTTTGGCAGCTTCTTTAAGAACTCAACATGCACTTACATACAATTTCGCAATTGTCGTTTTGGGCATTTATCCCAGAAAAATGAAAACTTCTGTTCACACAAAAACCTGTCAGTGAATGTTCATGGAAGCCTTATTCGTCATAGGCCAAACCTGGAAACGACCCAAATGTCCTTCAACAGGTGAGCGTTTACACAGGCTCGGACACATCCGTGCCAGGAATGTTACGCTGCAATAGAAGCTATTGGTCCAGGCAAAGACTTGGGTCCATTGGAGGAATTATGCTGAGTTTAAAAAACAATCTTAAATGCTACACTGTATGACCTCATTTGTACAACATTCTTGGAATAATAAAATTATAGAAATTGAGACAGAGAAGAGACTGGTGCTTGACAGAGTTAGAGATGGGGTGTGTGGATGTAGCTGCAGTGACTACAGCGGGGGTCCTCGGAGGGCACAGCAGCTTGTGTCTTGACATATGGTGATGATTGTGTGAATCCACACATGTGATAAAATCATATAGGATGTGTATGTGCACATGGATGTGCACATATGGATGTGCACACACAGATGTGCACACACATACATAGATGAGTTCACGAATGGACATGGAATGTGTGAAATCCGAAACGTTCCTGTGTGATTTCCCTAGCCTGGCTATTTCCTCTCCTCCAACGTCCCGTGAGTTCAGACACGGCTATTGTGCAAGGTGACAGGGTTACGGGGGTGCGAAGCTTATCCACTCGTCCATTTCTGAGACCTGTAGTTAAATGTGCAAAATGCTGCTTTTGAGAGAAACTGAGGAAAAAGTATATCAGAACGATACATCTTTGAAACTTTCTATGAATATATAATGACCCCAAAATAAAAACTTAAAAAAGATCATGAGCTGGGCTCAATTTAAATTCGAAGTGTGTATAACTAGTTTCTGTAACAGCACGTGCACGCGATGCACAGTAACTGCGTTCACCTTGTGGAACTGGCACACAGACACATCACATCCTAATTATCTGACTCCCCCACCCCTCTCCACTGTCCCGTCTTCCCCTGTCCTCAGACTCCCTCCCAATACTGTGATTGAGGTTTATTTATTTCTGCTAAGGATAAGGAATAAAAGTGCTTACTGCCAAAACTGTGTTTAAGAAGCTAGGAGCGAGGATGGGGCTGTTGTTGAAACTGCAATTCATTAAGAGACTCATGTGTAGTAGATGTGTCTGATAATTCTCCTATTTGCTTACATATTTTCCCTTGGATATATTTAGATGAAAGTCACGAGGAGAGCAGGGAGAGAAGCTGTCAGAACACATTGTGGAGCTGGGATTCTGGGCTCAGATTCCTACTGGTTCAGTTGTTGAACTAGTTTCTTCAGATCTGGTGCCTGGAGTAGATAATAAGAACAACTGAAAATATGTAAACAATAATAAATCTACTTGTTCTCCAAAAGGTTTTAATCAATTTTTTCAAGTTTCCCCTCTTACACTGCCCATGTTGGAATTCACGTTAGCTTCACATTGGGCGATTTTTGGAGGAAGGAGAATGGGAACAGCATGTTGAAATATTAATGCTCTCACTCCTCCAGAAAAATGGGCAAATGTTGAAGCCTTTCTATGAATTCCGATCAACGGTAGTTGCGTTAGTTTTTTTTTGTTACTGTAACAGAACACACTAAGGTGATTAACTTATAAAGCAGAAAGGTTTGTTACAGCTCACAGTTTTAGAGGATCTAGTATAATTTTGGCCCCTGGAGAGTCAGAATATTATGCAAGAGTGTGGCATGGCTAACTGCTCATCTTATGGCTAGGAAATATAATAATAATAATAATATCGTGAAGAGGCCAAGATCCTCCAAATCCCTCTGAGGTTCTAGTTCCAATAACCTAAACTCATCTCTTAATTAAGCCTTTATCCTTCAGGTTCCCACTGCTTCTCACTATAGCCACCCTGGGTACTACTTTGAACATGGACCTTTGGAGGAGGATTCTTAAGAACCAAGTTGTAGCAGCAGTATATGTAAGCAGTATATATGGATAATGGTTTTGGTGGTTCCTAAAGGAAAAGTAGTGCCTTATCAAGAACCTTTAATAAAAGAAAAACCCATACAATTTATTTTTTGAAAATCAATTTGCTTTGAAAATAAATATAATGAAAAAGATGAAACTCTATTCAGTACAACAGGGTACTTCTTAAAAATTGCTGAACATCTACACAATGGAATACTACACTGTAAGTTTGTGTAAATGTCTCCACATGTCATTGTGGAAGAATTTTAAGAAACGCCAAACCTGTATAATTCGGTTTTGGAAAAATCAATTTGATTTGGAAATTAATTTAATAAAAAAGATCAAACTATTCATTATGACAATAAGGTACTCTGAGAAAATTATTGAGCATCTGCATAACGGAATGCTTTGCTGTAATGTGGTACACAAGGTTTTAACACATTACTGTGGAGGAATTCTAGGAAATGTTCTTAGGTAAAAAATGCAGAATGGAGGAAAGTATGTGAAATATTCACCATCTGGCTAAGATGGAGGGATACAGAAACATGTACACACAGCTGCTTATATTAAAACAAGAAACAAAACTCATATATAAAAAACCAATGACTTAGAAGTAGGCAGAAAGTAACATAAAGGACCCAGGAAGAGAACTTCCACTTCTCTCAATATGCGATCACATATATTTTACCTAATCTCAAAGTTAAATTAAGAAGAAATAGCAATTTCAGAATATTGAAAGGTAAACAACTGACATCAAGTCACTGTACTAAGATTGTGGTAGGACCACACAGAAGAGTTTCCTAAGATGTGATACACAGTTAGTTTAACAGGGATGGGGTAGAGTTTAAAGGAGAAAAAGAAACTGCAAATAACAATCTTAAATACTTTTATATTATATTTTTATCATAGTTCAGGCTGCTATGAAGAGGTAATTGGATAGCTGATGACATGAAGATTTATTGTTCATTTCTTAGGTATGATACTGGTATTATGGTGTTTAAAAAGTCATTTTCTTCTGAAGAAACCTGATGAAGTATTTATACATGAAATAATAGGATGATGTTTCCAAATAATGCAAAAGACAGTAGGGAAGGGGTGAGGTGGAGTTGAAGAAGGGTCAAGATTTATTAATTACAGAGACTGATTGATGGACACATGGAGCTGACTACCTCATTCTTTCTATTTTGTATAGTTTTTACATTTTCCAGATTAAAATAGTAACAACATCAATTAAGTTGGATGAGAATTTTGTAAGGCCGTGTGTTGTTTCCTTCAATGCTGGAGAAGATATGCTCTATAGAGAGTCATGCTTCCTAACCCGAACAAGCCGGGCCTGGTGGCGCAGGCCTGTAATCTCAGCACTCTGGAAGACTAAGGAGAGATTACAAGATTGAGCCTTGCCTGGGCAACGCAGTGACTTAGTAAGACTGTCTCAAAAAATAAAAGTTTGAGGATTCATTTGACCCGGGCTTCATCCCCAGCACCAGAAAAAAAAGTAGAATATACTTATTTCATGAGGAAATTGTGAGGTTAAAAAAAATAAAAAGAGACAAAACACATGAAGTGCTAGAGATGGTAGACATTAGTAAGTCCTCAGTAAATGGTACATATATTTTGTACCACCTTTTCTTTCTGAGCAAACAATGTTTGTCACCTATGATGGCTGATAGCATATGAAGTAGTAACTCAGATAAAAGTGAATCAGCTGTTATCAGTTCTATCTTATCAGCAGGTGACAGGGTGAAGAGACTTCAGTTGAGAAAGGGACAATGAAGTTGGGGAAACATTTTAAAAACTATTTTAAACATCGTACTCCTGTTGTTTGGTGATGTCTTAAATTCTTGCCCTACCTAGAAGAAAGTGAAACTTGAAACTAAACATGGTGAACATGGTACTTGCTTTACACACATACACACACACACACACACACACACACACACACACACACACACACACGTAAGCAGGCCAAGTTGACAGATTTTTTTCTACCTCAAAGATTGGTACATTTACAAGTTTCAGTTAAAATAAAAATTTGACTTAAGTATCTAATTTTTTAAAAATTTGCACTTTAACTTTTGGATTGAGAACTCCCAATAGCATCTGATAAGGACTTTACCCTTTGTCTGAGTCACCCACGGAGGGTGAAGATAACATTAACACCCAGAGGTGACTAAGATTTATATATTTTTGTCTCTTGGTTGTAATTTTCCCCCTCTATTTGGCCTTCTGCTTTGTATTAATTTTTCCCTGTTTCCTACTCAGCTCTAGCGCCTGAACTGTTAGGGAGCTTGGGCCTATCGTAACCCTTACTATCACTACTGGCATACCAGTTTATCTAACTGACACCACAAAATGCATCAGAGCTCTTCCCAGCCTTTGTATTGATTTCAGCATGAAAATACAGAACCATGTTTGAACCACTCATCTGAAAAGCACGGTGGGGATGTTCACAAAGAAACTTGTTCCTAAAAGTAGCTAGTTATAGCAGCGACATAGCTGAGCCCCATAAAAATCACTATGTTCTCTATGTCCTAAGTACTAGGCAATACGGCCTCTAACAGAACTCCATTCAGAAATGTCAAGTGTCTGAAACTTCCTGGACCATATTTTCTTTCATGCATCAACAAGCAACAAATGTTGTTAGCCTCATTTTAAAGAAGATGAATCCAAGGCTCAGAGGGGTTTCAGGCTTTGGTGCATGTGGGATGGTCTGGAGATCAGAAAAAATGAAGAAAGAAATTTGCATCCATATCTGCATGGCTACAAAAATTGAAATTTTAATTTCTACTTAAGTTCCTGTTGATGCCAGATTTATTAAAGTAAATGAAAACAGGTTACTATTTAAAGCTGAAGTATGTTGTGTCTTTACTCATTTGTTTATTCATTTAATAGCAACTGAGTGCCTATTATTTATTTGCTAGTTATCACTCTTTATGTTTCTGAAAACACAGGGCTGCAAGTGTAGCTCAGCAGTAGAGCACTTGCCTATCATTCACAAGGCCCCGGGTTCCATCTCCACAGTGTAAAACAACACAGCAAGACACATCGATGCCAATGCCCTGTTACAATGCCCTGTATTCTACTGAGAAAAAATCAGAGATGAATAATGAGACAAATACAAAGCGCATTGTTACGACGTGGTAACTTACCGAAGCACCCTGACAGGGTCTGTTAATTCCCACGAGGAGGAGCTAACAATTTGGTTGAGGAGACAACATGACTTCGTAGAAAGTGAAACAGAAGTATCAAGCAATGTGAATATGAGAATACAGGACTTGAGACAAAGGCTTCGAAGATTCATTTCCCTGTAAGTTTTGTAGAAAACACAGACGGAAGAGCAGAAGAGGGGAGACTGCCGTTGGTTACAAGTCCTGGGCAGGTTTTGAACAATAAAAGACTAGAGAGTGGGCAGCGTTTGGCTGGATGGAGGGAGAATGGCGCTCAGGGCAGGGAAAATCAGCTGACTGTGGCAAGGAGACTGCTGTAAGGTCATTTTTCTGCTTATAGTTGGTCAACGTGACAGATTTAAAGAGTGTAAGTTTGGTCTTCACAGCTCTTAACACTAAACCTGACGAACCAGTTAACATCATCGGTCCCTCCGCAGACACATCCATATGCTTTAGGGGGGAAAAAAAAAGTGCGAATGAAACAGCACATTAACCGCGCTCTGTACGGAAATCTACTTGACACTTTCGCCTACCGCTCACTTGTCTTCTCTACCAAGCCATCCATCACCGGATACGAGCTTCTTGGAGCGCAAATGGCCAAGCGGCCAAACGCTTCTGCTAGGCCTCTGGTGGAAAGGAGCGAAGCCAGGGACCTCCGGCAGCGGCGGCTGAAGTGAGGCCCACCTCGGAGGCGGGCTGACCGGGACCTGGGTTTGAACCTGTGATCTTTGTTGGGCAGCAGGGTTTCTGCTGAGCTGCGCCTTGTGAGAAAGGGGACTTCTGACAGAGATGCTCACGCCAGACGTCTGTCCTAGAAAGGCGTCTCTCCGACAGCACTGCTAGAGCTCTGAGCGAGTGCCCGAGAGGCCAAGGCCTGCTCTTTTCACTACTTCCCCTGAATGCTAGGACGGTACACCACAAATCACTCCTAGGAGCCAGGGCCACGGATCCACGTGGACAGGAAGTGCGGGAATCGGATTTCGGGCACTGGAACAGGTGGCGGTAGGTGACCTTTACCTTATATTGATGGAGAATTTGAGGAAGGAACAATGGCATAGTTAAAAAACACACACACACACACACAACCAACAGTATGTCCTATTATTTAACAACTGAAGCCATGCCAGTTGAAAAGTGTCAGAAACACTTGTTCAGTGAGGGGAGTGGAATTTAATTTCCAGGCTCCATAACTGCCCAAGGAGCCTTGTAACCTGAGCACTCAATCAATCGCTTTCTTACACGGCTGTTTTTCCACATGGGATGGATTTTTCAGGAGCTGTTTTGGAAAGTGAGGAGGGGTAGTATGAAGTCAAGATAATAAAATTCATAAGTATTTGTGACCTATACAGTTTAAATAATTTGGTAACATTTGGGTTCATGTAATAGAGAAATATTGTTCTAAAATTTTAATTCTTCATAATTAAAATATACTAATAACTCAATGATCAAAATAAACTTAATTAATTCAATGAGCTTATATTAAATGCTGGATGTTTAATAAAAGTCACTTTCTGTTTAAATGTCATAAGGCATACAATCAGGATGCTTGCTTGGAAAAGAATTAATCTTGCAAATATCCCAAAAAACTTAAACAAAGCAAAAAGGAATCATTTTTTAAAACTTTACTAGCTGTATTTGTGTATACATACTTGCTTCAAAAAATCCTACTAATATTAAGCAAGTGTCAAATAAGGTTTTTCATAGTTAAGTCCATGTTTAGAGAGGGTTAGATTCAAAATCAGAGAAACCTTAAAAAATAGTAAAAATTTCACTTATAAAAATTGTATATTCTTCTACCTTTACAAACTGTAATCAGCACAGACTGACTTTTTTGGTACCATAACATAATATGCATAAAATTATTATGTATGACATATGTTAGGCATAATATGTGTTATATATATGTGTGTGTGTGAATGTGTAGAACATAAATTTTATATGTATATGATAACATATATATGCATGCACATAATATATGTATATAAAACATAATGTGTGTAAACGGTATGCATAAAATTATTAGCATCTCGGTTACTGTTCAGTTGCTGTGACACAATACCTGACACCTGCAACTTAGAGGGAAGGTTTATTTTAGCTCCTGAGTTTAGTGGTCTCAGTCTATGCATGGTCTGCCAGCTTGAAGGCAAGAAAGGCAATGGTGGGAGGGTGTGATGGTGGCACCTATTAATCCCATGACAGCTAGAAAGAAGACAGAGAAAGAAGAGGAGCTAAGGACAGAGACATGTTCTTCCAGGTCACACGCCCAATGACCTACCCCTCCAACCAGGCTCCACCTCCTACCAGCACGTGAGTACAGCCCTTACATGGTCCAATCACCTTCCAAACATGAGATAGTCGGAGGACATTGCAGATTCAAAGCATAACAGTATAGATATTTCACTTTGTGCTAGAAAAGCACTATATAAAAACTATGTATTTTTAGTGCAAATCTTGTTCATAATGATATCGGTTTTTACTGAACAAAGGAAAAAGTGACAGGTTTATGGGATAAACACCCATGATGTGTATGTCCTCATGTTCATCCAGACACACCAGCCCATAAGCAGGAACTCTGCACATGCAGTGTAATCAGTTCAGTTGTCTGGGTTGTTTTACCAACTTTTGGTCACATAAAAACCATTTTCACTCCCATTTATTTTTTAATATCTGTCAAAGTGAAGATGTAACAAATGATTTTCAAGGTTCGGAGAACAGGACTTTGTATGCACCTCTGTTAACACAACTTTTAACCATTAAGTATTTACACATGTTTATGGGCCTCCATTTCTCTAAGCCTCAAACACTAGAAGAAGGCTTGTTGTTTGATGAAAAAATTTGTCTCGCAAGCTGCAAAAATCCCATGAACAGAGGAGGGTCGGCCCCTGGGAGTGGGAGCCATAGGCTCAGCTCCTCTCCGCTCAGCCTCGTTGCAGTGTGACCCTGGCTTAGCAAAGTCACGGTGCAGAATCGCTCACACTCTCTAGGTTGATTTTTCTCTTTGATCAAGAACATATCATTGAATCTTACAATTTCAATGTAAATATGATGCTACTCCACAATGAAACAAATGTCGAGACAACACTTCCCCTTGGTAACTCAGGGAGCGTTGCAGTCCCGCTATCATTTCATGTGGTTTCTGTGCTTCCCATTCAGCCTTGTGTCCTCTGAGCCAACGTTGCTTTATTGCTGTTCAAGGGACCAGCAAGGATACAAGAACGTCACTGTCAAGCTCATCTCTTAAATTATTTGACTATATTCCTGAGCAATTAATCAAAGAAAAAAATCTGTAAAAAAAAATAATATTGACCACATAGTTTTCTCAGCAGCTTTGGTGTTTGCAGGCTGATCTGCATGCACAGTTGTGTCTGGTGGATCTAAGCCAGGTATTCGTCCTGCCTGTGGTCCCAGCACCTGGCACAGTGCTGGGCACATAGCAGAAATCCAACACCTAGTTGTTCAATTAATAAATATATCAGATCATTCTGGCCACATGTCAGTCAGTGAAGTCACATAAAAGCATCCAGAGCTGAGCATCTCCTCTCTGCCTGGGCCCTGGCTGCCAGGGACACAGCAGCCCTGAGGACGGATGGCAGGGGAGGGTTGAGTTCCAATGCCGTGGGCCTGCCAGCCCATCGGTGCTGTGTTTCCACTCTGCTTCTCTGCTCTTGCACCTTTGCTGACTTCATGACTGGCTTCCTGTTCAGCCCCTGCCATGGTGACTCATGGTGTGACCTACTTTCTGGGCTCCAGCCTTCCTCTCTGTTCCCACACTCTGCCTAGGGTTCTCCTGTCTGGCACCGAGGTTCTGTGGACAGACACCTGGTACCAGCCCCATCCTGGCGTGGCCTGGTGGCCTGGGAGAACCTCGCCTTCCTCCTCACCTTCCGCCTGGTTCCTACATCTCCCTCTCTTCTCCTAAATCATCCCCTGCCTGTCCTGGGACATCTCGTCCCAGGTGGGAGCAATCTCTCCTTTCCCCAGCTGCCAAGTTCATTTTTGTTCTTGAAGCTCCTTTGGTTGTTTCAATTCTTTGCTATCTTTTAAATATATCTCCTTTGGTAAGCTAAATTCTCTCCTAAATCTCTATTTCATCAAACATCTTTCATGTATCTAGGAGGCAACCAGCTCTTCTAAAACAAGCACTACTGTGCTCTTGCTACTTGAAAATTAGCCTCATCTGTGTCACATTTACTCTGCGTAGAGTCGAACATGCTCCAAGCACCAATGACTCTAGTTAGGGCCATTTCTGCCTATACTCTTGGGTTGACCTCTGCTATAGTTTGGACCTGTAGTGTTCTCCAAAGGCTTCTGTGTTCAAGGCTGTGTCAGAGCTGTGGCATTACTGTGGTAGAACCGTTAAGAAGTGGAGCCCAGTGGGACAGAGTTAGATCCCTGAGGTGCCCTCTTGAAGTGGATGCTGGGACCCCAGCCCTTCTCTCTTTTTGCTTCTGGGTCACCACAGTGGGAGTAGCTTTGTCCACCCTGTGCTCCCTACTGTGATGATATGACCTCACAAGAGTCATGGGCCGCTGACCAGTGACTGAAATCTGTAAAAATACGGGACAGAATAAACTTTCTCTTCTTATAAGTTGTTTGCCTCAGGTATTTTGTTCAATGACTGAAAGCTGACTAAAAAACACTTTCAATTCCTGTCAGGCAAAATATTAGAAACTCTACACCAACCAATATGCACACACCAGTGTGTGTTGCTCTCATTGCTGCCACACTCGTTTTCTAGAGACTGCTCCTACTTGCATTTCCATTTTCTTTCTTTTTGTTTTTCCAGCTCTCTAGTGGCATTTTTTTCTTTCTGCAAAAGGCAATATTGCGAGTTCCTTGGGAAAGTCCATCCTGTGGGTGCCCCCATCAGAACAGGAGTTAATGGGGTTTTCCGCTGAGGAATGCAGCTCTCAGGAAGCCCTGTTTCGGTTCCTTTCTGCTAATTGCTTTCTTCTCCATAACTCAATATCCTTATGTTCTAGCAATTTCTTCAATCTAGTTGATCCTTCCTCAGTGACTCTATTAGTCGGTTTTATGTTGCTATGACCCAGTACTGACATAGACAATTAAAAAGAGGAAAGGCTTACTCTGGCTCACAGCTGGTTTCATTGCTGTAGGGCCATGGCGAGGCAGAGTGGCTGCAGAAGAAATCTGCTCACCTCAGGCAGCCAGGAAGCAGGGAAAGATTGTCAGAGGGCTGAGAGAAGATTGGGCAGGTATCAAATGCAGTTCCCAAGGCAAAACTCCCATTATTCCCTCCCTTCCGCTAAGGCTCACATCCCCTCCCAAAAGTGCCATCTGAGTACCAGCTCATGGCAAGCAACCTTTCCACACAGGGAACCTCTGGGGAACTCAACCATCTCCAAACCATAACAATAGAGAAAAGTAATTGTTAAGCAAAATGCAATAAGACAGGTGGCTTAGCTACAGTCAGGCAGATGCTACAGAGCCACATGAAAAAGAGAAATAATTTTGGACCCTCCACTTTGATGATGGTGGTGGTGGAGGTGGTAGGATTTTACCATATGACACAGTAAGGCAGGTTCTATCTCCCCTTCCCCTCTTCATGCTAAACAATCACTTGGAACGAGGCAATTTTATAGCACTACCAGGTTGGAGGATGTCTTAGTCTATCTCATGCAATCACTATCAATGGTTCCTGTTTCCTCTGTCAGTTCCTGCCAACAGGGTGGTCTGGCTCCGGTGGGATGCTTCAGAGGTGCCTTATTCTCCGAAGCCTCAGGAGGTCCTCTCTTTGATCATCTTGCTCCTCATTCCTGGAGAATGACTGTGGTTGAGTGGCTGAATGCACCAAGGTGGACGGAAGTAAGAATTACAAGACAGGCCGGCCAGGTCCACTGGTGCAGGCAGTCTGCTAGAGCTGGAATGAGGCCAGCATAGCCATCGTTCATATGAATAGAGGTCCTTTCTAACTCTCATTTTATCTACATGAGCCACGGAGAATCGATTGTTCTCCTGTTGTAAGTTAGCAGCTTTGCATACTTTGGAAGCAATGAGCCTAAACAAAAAGGAACTTTCTTCCAGTGGTTTGTGTTGGAGCCAGTAGGAGCTGTAGCACATACCATGTGCAGAAGGGATTTACTGGATTTCAGAGTAAGTATCCTCACTGCTGCTGGCTTACTGAGAAAGTTGGGGCCCCTCTGTTGTCTCGATGACAATAGCTAGCTAATGCTTAGCTAAGGTATAACTTTCTTTTCTTCACCAACAACTCACACCTAAAAACTGCCATTACAAAGAACATTTTACTATTGTATATTAATGCAATTACTAAAAGCAATGAATGACTTTTTCATATTTTCTTCCAAACTTCCTTGTTTCAAATGACTTTTTAATATTTTTCTTCTGAACTTCCTTGCTTCTTATAGTTAGCTTACTAAAAGCCAACCTCGCCTGTACTAGGACTGCAATCCTCTTGGGAATAACCTCTTGCATTTATGAAATGTGCCTCAGTGTCAAACAAATCCTTCTGTCTTTTGCTGCCCAGAATCTATCTCACTAGTGAGTGAGAAGCCAGGTAACTTTTGGGGTTACGTAAGAGTGCTGATTTATGAATAGCCACTGAATCCACTGGCCTGTGAATTCTTGACTGCTCATGGCCAAGTCACTGTGTGGTGGTCCCTGGGCAGGACCACAGAACCACAGGCTTCACAGAGCTTAGGGTAATGGGTGTGGACAGAAGCCTCGTGACTCATTCTAGGGTGAGCCTGAGTGGGGTTATCCAGTACAGTCAGGAGAAAACTCATAAAGACAAGCTAAAGTGTAACTGAATGACTAGCCAAGCTGGGGAAGCCTTTTGTAGACATGGAAAAAAAGTTGGAACTCGTGTGGTCAAGCTCTAGGCGTTTGTGGACACAGGGGAAGATGGGTCACTGGTTTGCAACTAGTAAGAATGGTGTTGCCATATATGGAGCGCATTTGTCTGTTTTTCTCACATCTTCCATGAGAGCGCATCTGGGAAAATATACCTTAATTTTTCAGCTAGGAACATTTGAAACTCTTCACAATTTTGCTGGGTGTGAATTCTTTTTAGGGTGATCGGATGTGGCTACTGTGGAAATAACTTGATTGGGTCATACCCACATGTGTCCAAGAAGCCCCCTCCAATGTGATTTTTTTCCACACGGCACTGTCAGTGAATGTGGGCTGTGACCCCATTTCATTATAGGTAATACTATCATTGCATTTTAATTAGCTAGTATATGAGTAAAACAACTTCTGTTCAAAATGTCACCCTATCAGGGGCAATCCAGCAGTGATCTTCCTAGAGGATTAACAGAAAGCAGGTTTGGAAATTATCTGAAAAAACTTCCGTAAATGTCAATGCCATAGTGATGTCCATAGTTCAAACCACACAAGGTATGATACAAAAATACGCTGAGTAGTTAAATTAAAAAATGTACTACAGTAAAAGAAATGTGGCCATTACTTCCTCTCCAAATAACTCCCCTGCCTTCCAACATGCTTGTCCCATGGTTCTTGCCTCTTTTTGAAGCGGTCCTGGAAGTCATCTTTTGGGAATCTATAGTTGTGCTGTGGTAGCTGCCTTGATTTCCAGAACCAGTTCAAGCATTTAGCTCTCATGGTTAGTTTTAACTTTGGAAAAGGGTCAGAAGTTGCACAGTGTTGCAGGCAGTGAGTACGGTGGATGAGAACACAGAGTCATGTTTCTGTTAACTTGCCTTTCCACTAGGTCACCCTCAGCAATGGCATTCACCATGTTTTTCCTCATACTCCGTAAAGTCACTCAGGAAGAAGACTTCCAGATTGTTTCTGAAAGTGGCAAAAACGTGGAGATGGGTGGGCCAGAGGAGAGGGACAGCTCTGAGGGGAACTAATGACAATGTATCTGTGATACTCTAACAATGTTTTTAAACATTTACTGTATATTTGGATCAACCCTTATGTGTACATACACATAGTATAGAACATTTATGTCAAATTGTATGTGTTTATCTAGGTAGATCAAGGTCAAGATCTGCCTCTACATTAATCATTATTTGTTTGCCAGGGCTTTTAAAGTTAAAGGGGAGGTGGAGAGGGCGTCAGCCAGGTCTGTTTGAAAGACTGTCCCCATATCACTTTCAAACTGAGTGGACCTCAAAAGTTGTCACTAGCTGCCTTCTTCTCAAAGGTTCCTTGTCCAAGTCTTGATTCTCCTAGAGTTTGCAGAAACCATCTGATCTTCTGAGCACATACTGTGCTGTCCAAACTTCCCGGCTGAAAGCGTCCGAGGCAAGGGCAGAAACGAAGTAGCCCCTGAGGCAAATGCGACAGCTGGATTTTGAAGACAGGCGGCCTCGCATTTTAGTTTCTCTAAGAATTAGGCAATTCAAAAATACTCTCTTTTAACTGAGTTAAAAATAGTGAAAACTGAAATAGTTCATCCTAGGAGACACTTCAGACTTGAGTCAAATGTGTGTTTTACTATTTTTTATTCTTTCTTTCCTTCAAAAAAAAAAAAAAAAAACATGTGTTGCATTGCCTGAATCAGGTCACTGCAGCCTGGATGGAATGTGAACCATGCCACCGATGGCAAATTGGAGGGGAACATGCCTTTCATCTTAATTATAGGCTGGACAGGGGAATGCACTATAGTCGCTGCTACATGTGAGCTGAGAAAACTTTCCCAGGGTATTTTTCTTTTGCATTTCTGGCTCTTACTGGATTGGAAGCTCATCCATGTGACCCAACAGGGTCCACTTTCCATAATCAGGCAAAAAATATGCCAGAAATGTTTTCTTTAGCACAGCCCAGGAGTGTCAGACATGAAAGTGGCAGGCCTTGTTCCCTTCTGGTTCTGTTTCTCTTCTTCCTGGAGAAAGTTCCGCTGTTATCCTATCACTGTCCCCCGGTGTTGTGCTTTTGATAGGCTGTGCAATCAGGGTGTAATCCCACATGGAATCACTGAGGAGATTTATTCTGTGCTCCTGCAAAAGCAGATTTTGTTCTTCCTTAGTAGGTGTGTTTGCAATGACTTGATTTCAGTAAATCATCATGCTCCAAATGCTTTTGCTGCAGTGAGGCTGCATTAGCACTGACTCATCCGCCATCTTCACCAGAGGCCCTATGGCCACTGACGTGCATCTAGAATTGCGCCTGCTCTCTAACTCCAACAGACTATATCTGACTGTCTTCTGCATGAGTAAGTGAAGGGTGGCTCCTGGGATTTGAGTCCAGGGCCTTGGCACTGTGCTACATCCTCTGCTCATTTTTTTTTTTAATTACTATTTTTTATTTCAAGACAGGGTCTTGCTAAGTTGCCAAGTTGCTGAGGGTGGGTATGAACTTGCAATCCTCCTGCCTCTGCCTCTCACGATGCTGGGATCACAGGCATATGCAAATGTGCCTGGCTGTAGCTGGTTTTCTTAACATGGTGAAGTAGTCAAGAACACGTCTTTTAGTCAAGAAGAACTGAGTGAAATCAGTTCTAGCCATGTGATCTTCAGTCGAGTTTTTTTTTTTTCTAAATCTTTGTATCTTCCTCTGCAAACTGAATATGTAAAATGGTTGTAATCTAGAGTACATGTAAGCGTGCACCTGGGTGTGTAGCATAAGGCCCAGATTATCTTGATTAGAAATCCTGCACCCATTAACTCATTTCTAATCAACCGAAAGAACCAGCCTAGAGAAGGTGTGTAACTCTATGGGGGAAAATGTTCTCATTAGGACTACAAACATTGTCCTAGCTGCTCCTAATGTGTAGGCACTAGTACCACCCAAGCTGTTCAGGCCAGTGATCCTTGATTGGGCATGATTTTGCTCCCTCATCAGATATTGGGCAATGCCCAGAGACATTTTTGGCATGATACCTTCCACCATGGTAGTGAGTAAGCGAGACTTTGAGTGGTAGAAGCCATAGGTGTTGCTAAGTGTTCTGCTATGTATGAGGCAGTTCTCCACAACAGATTTATCTGGACTCAGAATGCCAATAATGCAGATGGAGGTTGAGAAACTCAGGTTTAGAATGCAAGTGTTTGGGTCTGCTGTTTGATCTGGGAGGAAATCTCAGGCAATGTTCAAAGACATGAACCTGTTACATTTCTCTCCATGCCTTGGTTTGGTCTAGGAAGAGTTTCCAGCATCTGTTGGGTTCATAGACCAGAGTTGGTGTGGTTGTGATAGGATCTGAGTCTCTGAAGCCAAGGAGCTGCCATGGAGCCAGGACGCTGAATCATGGGTGAGGAAAAGATGGAAGAATTAGCTAAACCCTTTGGTGATGAATGTGCACCTTAAATCCTAGAAAGTGAGTATAAATTAGAAGCAGTTCAAATCATTTAGTGCCATTCCCACGATTAAAGCAGAACTTTCCAAACCTAAGTTATCTCTGTCTCAAGTTGACATTTTCAGCAAATTAAAGGGTTTACTAGTCTGAAATAATGTGTAGAAATCAGGCTGTCTGCAGGACATCAGTTTCTTTTTCCAATTTGGGAGTACCCAACCCTTGGAGCAAAGAATGCCAGTTTCCAGCTGACAAACATGGCACTTACTTGTTTTCATTACATTAACATTTTCTTGTTTAATGTGTGAACAAGTCTTTTGTGTTATCTTCACATTTTTAAAAGCTCTGAGTTTTACTCTCCTTTGAGGGAGGTAGCATCACTCTGTTCAACTGAAAGAGATCAGTTTCAATTCAGAGACCCACAATGAAGCACAGTCACATCCATTATCTTATCATAATTAGTAGTGCAAGTAGTTCTCCCATGTGTGTGGTGTTTTCAGTGTTATTCTACTTCTTGATCACTCTCCAGGCACTAAGTGTTTTTGTCCTCTTTGGCTTAGGATTTTTTTTTTTTTTTGATATCCCTAGAGTGAACAGGTCACTTTACTCCCCCAGGCAGATAAGGTGGTCCCGAATCTAGGGGAATCAATGACTCCAAGGGCCTGTTACTTGAAGTCTCTGTTTATGGCTCAAGGGAATTGCAAGTTCTGAAGAACATAATATTCCATTCCTGGCACTAAAGAATTATTTTTCATATGTTGTCATGTTGTCTGTTCAGATTAAATGTTTATGAATACAAAACTGTTAGTGTTGTAACTGACTGATTGATAGAAATTAGGAAAAAATAGGAAAGCTTGGCATGGAAGTGTTATGAAGGTACACTTCGTTTCTGCTTCTTTTGACAACTTTATCAAGACATTATTTCCCATAAAACTCATTCCTTTAAACATAAGAGCTCAATTACTTTTAGTAAGTTTAAAAAGCTGTGCAAACATCACTACTATGAGATTTGTAACATTTCTGACATCCTCATGGGTGATCCTTTATGGTCGCTCTTCCTTCCTACAGCCAGTCCCAGGCAAGCACTAATCTGTTCTATTGTGTTTAGTTGCTCTAAGGTGCTGTGGCTGCCTTGAATTCTGAGATGATTAAAAAATGTTTACCTTTAAGGGTCATTTTGACTTCAGGGTAGATCCAGAAGCCACACAGTGCCACATCTGGTGAGTAAGATGGATGAAGACACACTATCATGTTTCTACGAGTCTGCCTTTCTGTTAGATGATATTCAACAGCAGTTTAGGCCATATTTTTTCTAATCACACCTCATAAACACACTCATAAAAGAAGACTTCCAGAAGTGCTTCAGAAAGTGGGAAGAGTGATGGGCTAAGTGTTAGTATATCTGCAAGCAGTGGCAATATTTGATCAATCTTTCTCTAGAAGTTTGAAATAAGGGGACATCAACAAATACTTGAATGGTGCAGAATGAAGAGAAACACAGCCAAGAGGCCCTCAAAAGGAAGGACGAGAGATTGGACACCCTAGAAGAGCAGACGTCACGGAGCAATAAAGGCCCAGTGCAGGATTTGCTCTGAGTGAGTAGAAACTGTGGAATATCAATTAATGTTTAGTACCAAGTGCCTGGCTACTAATAACTTATTCAGAAAAGACATTCTGAAAAAAAATATGTATTTAAATACAAACCAAATATTTAAGGTTGTGAAATCATTGTGACATTAAGGTATCTCTTACACTCAACGAGCCAAAGGCAAGTGAAAAAAATACTGAACTTTTCTCTGATGGTGTGTTAGCTTTCTTGTTGCTGGACAAGATACCTGACACCACTTCTCTAGGGAAGAAAAGTTTATTTTGGCTCATAGTTTCAGAGGATTTAGTCCATGGTTAGCTGATTCAAAGGCAGAAACCTCACAGTGGAGGGATTCAGAGGAAGAACATAGTAGACTTATGGAACCAGGAAGCAGGGCAGGAATGCAGCTCAAAAGATGAACAGGTAGAAGACCAGATATGGACAGCAAGGTCACAGCTCAGGCTTACCCGACACACCCAACAGTGGGCTTCCCTAATCCCTCAGGTGGCGCCCAAGCCAATCAGTTGGCAAGTAAACTTAATTATCACATAGGGGATACATTATTTTAAAATACTCTTTATGTATCTGTGAGCAAGTCTGATGTAGTGTTTACATTAGGGTCTGTGTGGTGTCCCTGAACTGGAGCTGTGACCTTGAGGTTTGAACCATGTTAGCTAAGTGTAGTTGTATCATTTCTAAGGAAACAGAATTGTGACATCCCAAACCATTTCTTTCCCTTCCACCTTTTCTTCTTCCATACCCTCCTCTTTTTCTTTCTTCTCTTTCTCCTCCTCATCCCCCTCTATCTCCTCCTCCACCTTTTCCTTTTCTCATCTGTCTCCTTCATTGCCTCCTCTCCCTCCTCTTCTCCCATCTCCTCCCCCTTTCCTTCCTCCTTCTCCAGTGCTTCCCACCTTCTCTCCTCTTCCTCTCGTCTGAGCATTTCCCTGTATCTTTCTGAACCACCAATAACCAAAAGAGGAAGCCGTGGTTCGTGTCTCTCACAGAGTAGAGGTGTGGCAGATATTTCCTCAGGTAATGATAAGATGACAAAATAGTGAGAATTTCTTCTTAAAATATCCATAGCTCGGCCAAAGCAGTTCCTAAAATGGTCCCTCTATTTTCTTACTCTTAAGAAAATGAACAAATGTATGTGGGCCAGACATATTCAGCATTCCCGGGGGCTCCTGGTTCCCCAGAGTCATCGCTGGGCCACGCATTCACCAGAGGTCAAGGATTGGAGAGGGCTGCTTTGAAGCGTCTCTGAGCACAGCTGCAATTTCACGTCCCTAATAACTTGGGAACACTTGATCTCTTTCCTTATTCTTGCCCAGATGAGTCATTTTCTTGGTAGTTTACCTTGCACTCTTCCTATTTATACACAGCAGCCTCGCTGGCATGGAAAATGCTGTGCATCTGTCTTTCATTTAGAAATATATGTTGAAAGGTATCTTGCTGCCTTATTATTCTTATCCTCAGTTTTTCATTTCTCTGGTCCCACTGTTTTTGAGTAAAACTAGAAAGATTCTCCCAGAGTGACTTAGCTCCCCATCCATCAGAAAGGTGGAGTCTCCATCTATGATGGAATTTATGGTAGAAGAACAAACCAACGAGAAGACCAACTGCATTGTTCCCCAAAGAGTCACCCAGAAGAATTTCCACTTCTCAGAGCTTCATTTGTTCACTAAATCCCTGAAGAAAGATTTGACTCAGCAAAAGCGATCTTTGAGCCTTCCCCGGCAGTAAGAGCAGCAGCTGAGCTGTGGATCTTGGCTCTGGAGCTGGTCTAGTTACGCGGCAGATACTGTCCCAGCCAAGCCCTGGAACAGCACTGAGCCACTGCCACAAGCGCTGCCTCCTGACTGTTGCCAGGGTGAGGACAGCCTGAGCCATACATCCTGGCGCCACCCTACCCCAAAATGCTCTGATTCATCTGCTCATGCTCCACCTTCAGAGTGGAAAGTTTGATTGCTTGCTATTCTCCTCCCTCCTTCCCTTCTTTTCTTCCTCTCTACCTCCTGCCCCACCTCCCTCCCTCCTTCCCTCCCTCTCTCTTTCCCTCTACCCCTCCCTTTCTTCCTTCCTTTTCTTTGCTTCCCTCTTTCTTTCGTTCCTCTCTCCTTCTCCTTATTCACTTTCTACATACCCTCTTTCTTGTAGACAATAATTGAGCCAGAAGTGGATTTGAAGAAGACACCTACACCCACAGACCACCAACAGATAAGGAAAACGGTTGCTTATTTAAAACTATTTTTGTTAGTAGTTTTAGTGTCGCATCAGTTTTTTAATATCTTGTGAGATTGAGCAAGGCTTTCTTCTCATGGTTTTTACTTGAAGATTTATATTTCTTGATTTTTTTATGGTAACAGGAAAGGCAATTTGCCAGTTGGTTAGTACTTGGTGTGCTATTGCTACAGGTCGAATATTTCTGCCTCCCATCTCCTGGTTCTGCGTTGAAACCTAACCCCCCTGATGTGGTGGTGTTTGGGGGTAGAGTCTTGGCAGGTGACAGGATGGAGAAGGATGAGCCCTCACCAATGGGATTAGTGCCCTCTGTCCCCTGCCATCTGAGGACACAGTAAAGATGGCTCTCTACAAATCAGGAAGCAGTCTTTATCAGCCTTTGGATCTACTGTGGCCTTGATCTTGGACTTTCGATTGCTAGTGAGCCATAAAGAATATATTTCTGTTATTAATGACTACCTAATTTTTGGTACTTTGCCATAGCACCCTGGAATAAGAGACACAGACTTCAAAAACCACTTGAAAAGATAGGTTGAAAAGTATGTCTACAGGCAAATACAAACCTACTGCTTGGGAATAAAAAGAAACATAGAAAACAGCACAGATAAATTTAGAAGGCAAAAGATACTGGCAAAAATGTTATTTCACAGGCAAAACACTAGTGTTCTTCAGTAGAATAAAAGCTCCAACAAAATCAGCAAGAATAAGCTTAGCTACAAGGCAACAGATAGAAAAGGACACTTTGTGCAAATGGCTGGTGTGATGCTGTGAGGTAAACACCTTTGCTCCAGGGCATACTCCCCACCGTGATGTTCTGTATCACCATTAGCCTAAAAGCCAAGGAGGCTGCCAGCCATAGACTGAAACCTCAGAAACTGTGAGCCAAAATAAACTTTTCTGCTTGCCAGTTGATCTCCTCAGGTATTTTGTCATAGCAATGGAAAGCTGATTAATTCAAGGTCTTTAAACCTGAAGGCTTTGTCCTAAAACACACACACACACACACACACACACACACACACACACACACACACACAGTAGAAATAGTATGCTCTTGACTTATATATAAAAATATAGCACAAGCAAAAGCTTTAATCAAGCTGATACTTTATCACCTAAGAAAAAAATTTTTTTTTTTAAAATAAGAAATGGGTTTCACCCAGATAGGCTGGCCATGTCTAAAAAGACTGGGAAAATTTGACTCCAGGCTTTATTCTACTGCAGTTTTGTAGAATGTCACTGAGTAATAAAAAAAAGATTTATGGGTGGTCAGTGCAGTCCAAGTCACCATAACTAGAAAAATACCCTCAATTAAGAACTTACTGGCAACATGACCTTGTTAATATCATAAATCTATTAGAATTCCAGGATCCTCATTTATACAGTGGGAATGGCTTTGGGAGACTAAATAAGTTGTAAATAAAAATGGCAGCAGTAACCACTGAGGTAGCCAGTCTCGGAGACGTTTCCTCCATGATCCTGTCCTCCTGACATTACTATCTCTGTAGTATGACCCCTGTACTGTTCCAGGGTAGCCTGTGACCAACAAAATATTGCAGGGGTGAAGGCATGTCATTTTTGCAGCTAGGTTATGAAAACAACTATCTTGATTATGCTTTCTTTTCTCTCTCTGCCCATCCCCCATCTTTGGAAATGCCAGCTGCCACCTGGGAGCAGATCCACTGGTCTCAGGGGGCCTTTGGGTTACTGCAGCCCTGCCAACACCTTCGAGTACAACCCTCTAGGTTACCCCGAGCCAGATCAACTAGCTAAGTGCTCCCAAGTCCTCAGAGATTCTGTGGCACAATGAATACACATTATTTTGTACTGAAAAGTTTTGGGGGGTAATTTTTATTTGTACTGCAACAAATAATTAATACAACCATGTAATAAACACAGTAGCAACTAAGTGAATCAGGCCTGTTCATCTTCAAAAGGACCGGATGCAGCTGCTAAGGTCCAGGCTTGGTTTTTATGCCTAGCACTGAGCCACCTGAGGCTACATCAAGATTCACTCAAGCACTTGTCTCATACCACATCATCCCAGTTAACTGCTGCTCAATGCACAAGACCTAAGAGCAGCCATCTGGAGAATGAGGCCCTGGATGGGATCATGCACTCTTTGCCTTTCTTGCTGCTGCTGGTATGACACCATGCCAATAGATTTGGAGAGTTGATTCTGATTCTAGACTGTTTTCATAAGTTGTACACAGTTGTACACAGCAACAACCCCCTCTCAGAATGCACACAGGACAGAATGGAGTGTGAACAGATTCTCATTGTTTACAACTTGCTCATCAACTCAAGTGTTATACTTCTTGGCCTTTTTCTAATTCTTTGCCTTTTCTCTGCATTTCTAATTCTTGTTTTTCATCCTTCGGGCCACCTTCCATCCTTAGCAAACATCCAACTAGATTTCTTTTGGCCCGGTGCTGCAGCCATTGGTACACACTTGATCACACTGTAAGTGGTGCTCAACAAGATTCTAGAATTTTCCATTGTCTGTTCTTCTCACCTTTAAAATATCACCTTAAGTACCTAGTTCAGAGCCATAGCCTGGCTCTGTCATTCAGTTCTTCAATATGCCCTGCATGGGATTATTTACCTTTTGTTAATTTGAGTCACAGTGACTTCCACTCAGTCCTTTCTTCATCTCCAGTTTTTCTTGTTGTTTATGCCAGTAGCCCTGGTGGAAGATGATGTCTGTTCTAACTCAAGAAGCAGTGGCCCTGTGTAATCACCTGGAGAGCTTGCTTGTGGCACATTCAGATGCAGATGGCTTTTTCCACACCAGTTGCATTAGGATACCTAGGTGTAGGCCTCAGGCATGAGTATTTACTATTAGCTTCTAGACGACTTTCCAGGGTAGCCTTATTGGACGAATACTATACAGCTGGGGTCAAGCAAGTTCAAATTCTGCACCTACTAAACAGAAACCATTTGGGAGTTGGAGTCACACTCTGGTTGACAACATGTGTGTGGCATGATATCTAAAATGCCTCCCGCCGGAAGTACTGGGGACAGCCACCTCAGATGTTTACCAAGGAAGATAATTGGGCCAAGCCGTTTTTGCCCTCATGGACCGCGCGTGATCCCAATACTATGGCTAGGAGTGCCCGGCACCTGCCTGCATGGACATCTCATTGATTGGCTTAACACCCGCTTAAGTAGACACCACGTAAAATCGCCTGTTCTCCCTTCCTTACCACGTTCTCCCTCTACTCTATATATGCTTCTGTACTTCCTGAATAAAGTGAGTTCCTGTTTCGACAGACTCTCGGCTGCGTCTGGTACTCTTGGGATGAGGGGCCGAGCGGTGCGCTCACCTTTCCTCTCCCCTGGGCCCTTCTGTGGTGGCAAAACCCCCACATATGTGAGCTCTGCTTAAAAGATATCTGTGCTGGGAAGCCAGGCGCTTTATTAGTGCACTTGGTCAAGTTCTACCAGATGGCTAGAGGCAGCAGTGAGGAGAGAATTCAGCAGCAATTAGCCCACCCATGTGTTGCTTCCACAGCAGCCCACTCGAAAAGGACATCTAATAACCTGCAGGTAATTGTAAGTTTATGGTGAACAAACACTTGTTGAAAAATGGCATTATGCACAGCTGTTGTTTAGAAAAAAACACTGCAGATCTTTTGACTTGGGGCTAGAGATCCCTAACCATGGCTAATGGTGTTTTTCTCTGGAAAATTCTGTTTGTGCACATAGTGATTCAAGATACAACGAATGTCAAAGCTGTAAGAAAGAAGGGAACAGAAGCTTGTCTTTTGTGGGGAGAATAACAAAACACATGTCTAGAAATACAAGCTCTTACCTTTCACACGTAAAAGGCCAGCTATTGCAGTTGTTAACAATAAATCTAAGACTGAGAAAAAAGGATTTGGATTTTGACTTAGTATGAACAGCAAGATTCTCAAAGTGAATAAACTATAAATTTAGTTGCTTTCAACTCTATCTCCATTAACATATTTATGGAATATCAATGCTTTTAAAGAGATATTAAGAATCTCAGTGTAGCAAGTGTTTTTAGAATGCTTTTGAAACATATTAATAGAGCAACTTAAGTTTTAATGCAACTATCATCTGTACTACAGTTATTAATTGGTAGAACACGGAGACTGAGCTTCATACTCAGGGTAGATTAAAGTCAATTATAGAATTTAGGAATTTGTAGTAGGTCAATACTCAAAATTGGAGATTTAAAAAGACCTTCAATATTCTAGTTCTGATTGATATTTCAGGTTTCTGGGGTTAAGAGTCCCAGTGGAGCATATGAGGTCTGTCCATCTATGAGTTAATTTCTTTCCTTTGTCTGTGAAGGCACCACACTACAGAAGCTATTGATTTTGTATTAATGGCAGCCTGACACTAAAAATGAATCAGTTTTGCGACACTTTCACAAAGGTCAACATGACATGGCTAAGGTTATTAAATTTGAATATAGCACAAGGAAGTGTTCAGTTGCTCATGTTGGATTATACAGGCCCTCTGTATTGCATTTTTAAGATCAACTTTTGAAGAAAGATCTTAGTCTACATCAAAAGCAAGGTCATAGATGAAGGTTACAATTCATGGTCTCCTAAATTTTCACTGTCCACATTGTGTCAATGGCTTTGACTCATTCAATTAAAATCATGTTCAATTAAGTTTTGGGAATTGAAGAAGTCTTAGTTACTTTTTTGTTGTTGTGATGGAATACCTGACATGTACATATTAGAGGAGGAGAACTTAATTTTAGCTCATAATTTAACAAGGTCACAGTCTGTTCATGGGCAGCCAGCAAAAATGGAAACACATGATAGAGGCGGAGATGGAGGCAGCTCCTCCTGGCATTGCAAACAAGAAGCCAAATATTGGAGGAAGGGAGACAGTAGCATAGACTCTTCCAGTGATCTGCCCCTTCTGGGTCCAGCCTTCACATTCCACCACTTCCATGCTTACGTCCTTAATCCACCACATGGCAGTAATCTACAATCTACCACATGCCTATTTTCCACCACACACCTATAATCTGCTTCTCCACATCAGGCCCCCATATTTTAACAGTACATGGCTCTGTACATCATCCATCACATCCAAATACACGAGACATTGGGGGACATTTCAGATCTAAAACACAATATTTCACTCCTGGCCCCCAAAAGACTCATGCCTGTCTCCTCGTGAAAAAAAAAATGCATTTTGTCCTAAGAGTTGCCATAGTCTAACAGTGCCAGCACTCTTAAAAAAAGTCTAAGGCCAAAGTCTCCTCTGAGACACAAGGCAAATGCTCAGCTGTGAGCTCCTGTGAAAAGCAAAGAAAAGTTAAATGCTTCCAACATACAAGTACACAGTAATCCTTCTCATTCCAAAAGGGAGGAATAGGAGGATAGAAAGCAATTGGACCAAAATAAGTTCTAAACTAATCAGGGCAAGGGTTAAATCCTGCAGCTCCATGTTCAACACCTAGATAATCTGTGGTGATAGCAGTGTGGTATGAGCTCCAAAAAGCTTGGGTGGTTCCAGCCCTATAGCATGGCTTCCTGCTGTAATCTTTATCATTTCTCCTTGGGTTGCATCTTTTCCCAACCTGCAGTCTTCCTCAGCAATGATCCATATTTCCAGCTTCTTCAAATTTTCAGGGTCTCCATTGTACCTTAGGCTTCTCCTTCACAATTTGGACTTATTTAATTAAAATTGTGTCCCTTACATTTTAAGAATTAGCTACATAAAGCTGTTTAATATAAAACAGGGCAAAAAATAAAAGGATGTGCTTTTTTATTGCAATTGGAACAAGCATATCTCAAAATTTGATGAGTCACTTGACATTCACAAGCACACTAGTGTTATGCAACCAGGAAGCATGAAGACGTGAAGATGTGATATCCAAGACAGTGAGCTAACCTGCAAAGGCCTGCTTCTCCAAAGAGGTGAGTGAGGATGTGAGACTCTCTTAAAGGAAATCATTTTAACATCTGAGGGACACACTAAACCCAGTGACTTAGAACAAACTCAAATTCTGAAGGAAGACAATTTCTTTGGGAGCTGTAGCAACCTAAAAGTAACCAAACTTGTAGAAAACAAGTGCTATTCGACTTGGAAGGCCTTTAAGAACAAATATCCACAAGTGTCCTGTGGGACAATTATGTCAGGGACAATGTGGGAACCACACCTCCTTCTTCTCAGAAGTACAGCAGGGCCTAACGTGAGCAGCCATCAGGCTAGCCTGGTGACCAGATTGTCCTCAAAAGCACCTGATATCATTTCCTGTGGGCGCCAGTTCCTCATTCCTGAAATTGCTGATGAGTTCAGAAGCATTGGCAAAGTCCGCTCAGCCTGACCATCCCCACCAGTGGCCCCCCATCCTCTCCTTCCATTAAGTATCAGAATAGCCTCTCTTGTTATCAGACATCCTCAAGTATGCGAACACAGCGGTAGTTAGCTCATGCCCTTGAGTCTCTTGTGGTTAACATGAACAGCATTCCTTCAATTGCTGCAGATATGAACTAGCCCAAGGCTTCAAGTCAACAACTGAAAACTCAAGGTCATAGTCATTTTTTTGAGATGTTGAAAATGTTTGAGCTGGGGGGGCATGAAGCATTTTACACTGGAGTGGTATGTGTATTTATTTTCTGTCTATTGCAAAATGAAGTATAGATTTGTTGGTAATTCAGATTTTATTAGGGAGAGTCAAGACAGAAGATATGCTCTGCAAATAACATACATTTCTTTATGGAAGTGGCTGGATACTTACTAATTAGTTCTTTTGGGTTTTTACATTATGGACTTATCCTTCATGCTTCTCAGTTTTTTAATCAGTAAAACACAATTTGTACTTCTTAGTATTAGAAATCTCCTCTAACTTTCAGCTTTTTTATCTGTAAAATGGGTGTAATAATGGCACCTGTATAAACAGATCTCAACTTTTTGCTTTAATCTTAGGGACACAGAAGCAAAACTGAAAACATGCACTAAAATATCTTCTGTGAATGTGAATTTTTTTTCCTCAGAAGCTATTTGTTTACTTCTTGTTACTTTTGAAAATTTTACATCTCCCTCTGTTGGGTCACCCAACACAGTACTTCTACAAAAAGCTGTCCACTTGTTCAGACATATATGTGTGTGGTTTCATGGGTTCTCAAAACATTTGTTTCACTATTTAATTCTCAAATCTCTTTTCCAGGATGTATGCAGGGGACACCCAGCCATTCTTATTCACGGTTAATTCATCTTCAATGATAGATTCTCTTCAAAAGGAAAACCAACCAAACCAAACCAAAACAAACTAAACAAAATCAAACCAAACAAATAAAAGAACAATGCTTTCCAGAGTAGCTCAGCCATCCTTCTTTTTCCCTTCAGCCTCCTCTCTAGTTCTCAGCAGCGGCCACTCAAACCTCTATCTCCTTCAAATTTCATAGCCCATTTTCTGTCCTTCTACAGATTTAATTTCCCAAATTCATACTTTACACAGAAGGCAGCTACACAAGGCCAAGTTTCCTATGTAACTCCATCCAGACTGGAGGCATGGTAGGAGCTTATGCATACACTCCCTCTCTCTCTCCCCTTCCTATCCTCTCTCATTCTCTCTTTTTTATCTTGGTATAATTGGGGAAAAGATATATTTCCCTAGCTGACAACAGTATCTCTTTGCACACTCTGTGTCTCCTGTCTTGTCTCCTAGAGATACCCACTTCTTCTATTTCTTCCTTCATTTCACTGAAGTTCATGACACAGAATACTTTTCCTTTTGGACATTTATCAGCCTGTTCTATTTGAATCTCATGGTGGAACATTCTCTCTTTCTTTAAATTCCTTCTCTCTTGACACCCATGATACCACTATTCATGTGTGCGTGCGTGTGTGTGTGTGTGTGTGTGTGTGTGTGTGCGTGTGTGTGTGTGGAGAGGGATATATATATATATACTTATATATCCCTCTGCTTTTCAGCCAGATGCACACTTAAGTGAGAAAAAGTCACAGTGAGTGACGTGAGTCATGAATCTCAACACATCCAAAGGAAGCTTGCTGGGCAGAGTTCATTGACTGCAGATTCCCTGAGGCAGGAGCACATCTGCATTTCAAAGAATAACAAGCTAGACCAAGCAATGTAATAGCCACACATAAGCAAGAGAGTGGAATGTAAACAGAGACTGGACCAAACCACAGTGAGCATCTTAAGTCAAATCACAGACATGAGAATTTGTTTAAATTGTGATGGGATCCGCGATCTATATCCACAGAGTGACATGATCTCATTTAGAACTTAGAAGATTGACTTTGCTTAGTGTTGAAGGAGAAGAAGCAAGAAAGGAAAAGCACCCCCAAGTTAGGAGACTGTCCTACTGCCAGCAGAGGAGATGAAGGAGGACTTATCGGACCATCTGTGGGCTGACGGTGACAGGGCAAGAAGTCTCCCAATGTGGGATACATTTTGAAGTTATAGCTGACAAATTGACCTATGGATTAGATGTTAAATATAATAGAGTAGATGTAAGAGGACACATTGCCAGAGAGTACACTAGTATAATCTGGAATCTTACAGAATAGAAATGTCAGTTTTTCAGCTTTGATTCAAAGTTGGTGACAGCAGCAGAGACAGTGAGCTGAGGAATCAGAGAAGAGATAGAGTGAGGTCAGGTTTGTCCTCAAAGCATTCTCAGCAGGCAAAGAATAGTCATGATGTGAAGAGCCTGACATAGAATGATAGTCAAAATCTGAAGACTGTCCTACCAAGCCATCCATCCATAAATGGTGTTTTTATTTAATTGCTTCAAGGTGTAGGCCAAGAATGTGACTATAAGCATTTAACAATGGGGTGTGGTCCAGACAGAGCACAGAGAGATGCTTCTAGGAGAGCAGGCTGCCTAGACCCATGATACCACACACTGACAGGACAGTTGGCTTTGATATGAATCTGCAGATTGGATCACAGGAACATAGACCCAAAGCAAATAGACTCATAGCCTGTTACATTTTTAAGTGAGATAGACTGCCAAAACAACCCTAAAACTGGAAAGAAAGAGCTCTTATTTCTCAAACCCTAAGATAATCCCAAGGATCTAGGAATCACAACAACAGGAAGCAGGCTGCTCAAATGGTCTGGTCCCAGAAATTATACCCTTTCCGTGCCTGTCTCCATGGAAGACAACGAAAATTGGAAGTCCACTCATAGAGCAGAACCAGAGGCCTTCTCGTGGGTCAGCCAGGGAGTGATTTCCACGGCAAGGGCAGGTTGTCCTTGTTATTACAGCAGTTGGTGATAGAAGTCATGAGCTAGTGATTTCTATGTTTCAGTGGCTTCTTTCCCAAAGTGGAAGTTTGGTTTCTTTTATTTTCATTTCTCTACTGGCTTTTTTAAAAAAGATGATAATGATAAGAATCTATTGCATAGTATTTCAACTGAGGCAAAAGTATATATGCTATTATTTCATTAAAATGTGCAAATCACAGGACCAGATGGAGAGGCAAAGAAGACACATTAGTTGAGGGCAAGCCAGTGACACTAAAGTATTGAGCTGTCTGCTGCCAAGTGCTTAGGAGTTAACTGTTTATCTCACAGCACTGCCATTTGTGAAGCCCTTATTAAGAATGTCTCTGGACAGTACCTAGATGAAGTGGAAGAGTATAAGGGACCAGAGGAGGAAGTTTCCATTGTTCTTGTCTCCCCACAGTCAACTTGTAGCCTTGGGGTTCTAGTAGCTTTAATAGGGCATAAGGAGGCTTTTAGTATCTTACACCTCAGATTGACAGAAAAGCCACAGGAAAAGGGTGAAGGGGAGGGAGCACCAGATTGCACTTTCACGAAACTGGTTAAGCCCATTTACATGTCTACGGTAATAACAACAGACAAAAAAGGAAGAAGAGGGCAAACAAGGCAGAGTGTATCTGAGTATAACAACAGCATCAGGATGGGAAAGAGTGTTGCTGAGTACTCAACCTACAAAAACTCTGGACTGGGAGTTGAATTCTCAACTTGGTGAAAATATGGATGGCAGGGGCTTCATTTTTGTAGAGGTTCCATTTCATAGTTTATATAACAGAGATTTTAAGGTATGCTCACAGAAACAGGGAGAAAATAAATGCAGAGTAACCGAGGGGCAGATTATAATTGCACCGCCAGCCAGCATCACACCTGCATCCATTACTGTGCAAAAGCCACACAGTTTCTGTGAGTTTGACTTCCACCTCCTTTTCCAAGAGTGAGCTGTGGTTAGAGAAACCTTCTTGGTATGGTCTTAAGCTCTCTGAAGCATGTTAATTGGCTCAGGAACATTTAGTAATCGAAGCGCCAGCCAGCCCAACTTGACAACCAATGTTCAAGTCTTTCTTTCAGTAGAAATTGTTCTATGCTGTGTGTTTTGCAGATGAGAGACCTAAAATTGCCAAGGCCTGCATTATGCTCCATGATCCACCCTTCCAATGGGGCTCACCTAATCCATTTGATCCAATTAATCCCCGTAATCCACTCTCCCTCTTCTTACAGACCAGAGCTTTGGGGAGACATTCAAGATCTAGACTATCACATCACCCTTCGGTGAATGGATATGACAGTCAGAGAGAGAAAGGTGGTATGAGAGGAATTTCAAAGTGCTCTGATCATGGAGATAGTCACATTGTTGTGGATAGAAAGAAGGTATGTAGAGGGAAATTTGCTTGAGCAGAGAGACAGTGAAATCTCCAGAGGGTTACCGTCTGTTGTAGAAGGTAACTAGGAACAGGAGAAGAGGGTTTCCTTACTGTCCACACACAGACTGCCTCCAATCTGATCAGGAAGGATGGATTTGTGCTTTAACAAGGAAAACAATGTATACCTGCTGTTATTTATCCGTTTGCCTGAACATTAAGAGTAGTATTCATATTGTTATTTAAGTTTATGATTTTAGAATGATAAATTTTATTTTCAGAGGACTTTATCCCTCAGTTAGTCTAGTGAACCATACCCATCTCAGGGGATGATTAATGTGGCCTTGGAAACGTCACCATAACCACGGTAGCTCCTTCACACGGGGCTCTCTCCATGTGGTAGGCACTGGGTTTAATCATGCAGATACTTACATGATAACAAAAAAAGTTCTTGCAAAGGGGGCACAGAGAGAGGAAAGCGTAGGGACTACAGTTCCTGGACCACCCCCTGCAGCTCTCCATCTTTGTTTTGCTTGGCGTTTGGTTGGTTTTATTCTAGATAAATTATACTATTATAATAATATAATTATGTCATAATTATATGACATCTGCCCATGTTCTCCCTGGTCTGACAATTGTTGTGGCTTACCCTTCAGTGTGATTTCTACTTTCTATGCCTGCGTCTGCCTTTGCCAAACTCTAGTTCTGTTTCTGTTTTGTTTCTCTGCTATGAGTCCAAACTCCCTGCACTGCAGTCATCTGCCCGCACTTACGTGGTGAGCTGCTCAGTTATTGCTTCTCCAACTTAGAAACAGCCCTGACTTAGGGGCTCTGCTTCACTCAGATGGAAGGAGGAAGTGTGAGATAAGGGGAATAGCATTTTAAAGGCCTTTTAGAAACCTTCAGCTCGACAGACATGTCACGTTCGGGTTAGCTCCTTAGTTGTTCTACATTTAGAAAAAGGAAAATTCAGCACTCTGTTTGGGAAAAGTCACAAAGAGCAAAACGTGTTTGCCTCCCGCTACCTTGCCTCTTGGTCTTCTCAAGGATCTGGGCATATCAATAACCCAGCGATTCGGGTTCTGGGTGTAGGTTGTGCTGTTGTGACTGACAACAGGTGGAAAGCACACCCAGCAGTGGGACCAAGTGAACCATGTCCTTCACGTTTCTAATGAAAATTCCATATGCAGATTTGGTCATATCGAATGTGGTGGAATTCCTGACTGGCTCAGAGACCACTTGAGAGAAGAGATAAATGATGTGTCTTGTGAATCAACAAGAAATGTTCCAGCTTAGTATTAATTTGATTTGGAGTGAAGGATAGAATGAGAAAAGCACCACGTATTTTCCAGCTCCGTGGTCCCATTACTTCGAAATGCTGTGCAGTGTGAATCTAAAAGCTTTACCATGATGAGTATTTCATTCATTTTCACATGTGGGTTGACATAGGCTGAACAGCTCTGTTGCTGGTTTCTTCCCTGCTTTCCCTGGATTCTGGGGCCAAGTGTGAAAAAGAAAACTAAATTCAGAATTGGGATACAAAAGGGGGAAATGTAGATAAGTTTCTGGCATCTGCAGCAAGCCAGGGAGTGCTCTGCATTTTGTTCAAAATATTTGGAAGTGGACCTAAATTTCAGAGATGCCTACCTCTGGGAACCAGAGCACCAGGCGAACAGAGCTGCCAATCCTTGAGGAAGGCTGAGAGTACAGCCCAAAATGTCCTGTCTGTGGGGTGGAGTGACGCTGGTCGACGCTGTCCATGCACGCTGCTGTGCACCACACACCCTCCCAGCAAATGTTGCTGAGATTCGAACAGAATTCCAGCAGGGCAGAGTCCAGTTGGCACAGTGAAGAACACCAGCTGAGGGGCGTTCTGGCTCCTGGAATCATGGTGGCTTGCTGATTGGCAGTGGGCCACAGGTTTGGCATTAGCTCCCCCTTTGAACGCAAGTGTGCACTGCACATCTGCTCAGTGCTTGGGCTAGACTGATGGTCGAGGTCAGGGTAGAAGGTATCACGCAAAGAGAGAGTTTTCTTGGTTTCTTGGCTCTGTCCCGCATTTGCATGGGGGCTTGGAAAAAACTAACCTGCAGATCCTCGGCTTCCTGGATGTCACCGGTTCCTCAGAAGGATGCCTGGAAGTCAGAGCCTGGCTGGAACATCACCAGTTCCCACTCTGGCTCTGGGGTCTTGGGATTGACTGAAAGATGAGCAACTGCTTGAAACAAAAGGATGGTGACAGTTGCATTTCCAAGTTTAGAACATTTCCAACCTTGTGGGTTTGAAGTTGTCAAGCAACCTCCGGCCTCTTGGGGTCTTGGCTTGTTTATTTCTGGCAAAACAGAGCTCCCTTTCTTTAAAAGAAGCGGCTTATAAGATCTTGAAAAGTCTTCTCGGGCATCAAAACTCTGTTCCCACACAATACTTTGATGACTGGACATGTAAGTGAACCAAAATGACACACACAACATGTCCTAGAAAGTAAATGAGAAACTTGAAGAAGTCATAAGGAACTAGGAGGTAGTAGTGCTGAGTGACACCAGCTTCTGTCACAGAAGATTAAAAAATTGAAAACCACTATGAGATATTTGCTAAGCCTAAAATAAGACCAAATCCAATCACTCTGAGTTGAAACAACAGCAAATAACTTATTATTAAAATAGTTCATGTATGAGAATGTTCACCAGTCTCCAGGCTTGTGATTACAGTAGCCAAAACAATTGCCAAAAGTGACCATAATGATGTTTAGAAGCCTTCATGGGACAAGATCTAGGCAGAATTACAGAGGTAGGAGAGGCACTTGAAAACCAGGCACCCCCGTCTCTTAGCTCCCTTGTTTTTATGGTCCAAACCCTGTTTCAGGGGCTCTGGTGACCCTCATTACAGCCAATTGGATGAGTCGTAAGAAATATTCTACCCACTGGACACAACACGTCTATCAGCTTTCACACACTAACATTCAAATCTCCAAGTATGTGTCTGTGTCTAGATTCAGCAGCTGCGAAGCCAACACCTGCTGAGATGGATTGATCTGAGGTTCTGTAATCATTCCAGACAGGACTGGGTGTATTTAGGGATGCGGAAGAGGGTGCACAAGTCCTGTATTATCTCCAGCAAGGGGAACCATAGTGCTGGCTGCGGAGGTCAAGAGATTCAAGTGCTTGACCAATCCAAAGACTTCACTACACATCTACAATGAAAAGGTTATTGTAGCAGTTAAAATTCTGAGTAAAAGTGGGAACAAGAGGCAGTCTTCTGGAGATTAAAGGACTTTGTATACAGCTGAGGGAATTCTGTGACAGAAAAATACCCACGTCACTTTTTCAGATGGGAGAGAAATTCCTCTTTTGGAGATCACTTTAAGATTTTTGGCATACACTTCTCATTTCAAAATTGCCTTCATTTTATACATTCTTATCATATATTCAGCCCCAAATACTTCAGCAATTTTCTCAGTACTTTCTGAAAGCGTTCACAGTCACTAGACTACCCATCTTCCAAAGTGTCTCCCCAAACTTCTGATCTGCTCAGATGAAACCAGGGTTGCTGCTGTCCCTGGGTCCCAGCTCCATCTTGGGGTCTCTTCATCCAAGTTTGCTGAAGATCCCCTTTGCCTTTCTCCTCTGCTGAATCTTCCATTGCAAAGATCTCCTATCTTCTCTTAGATAACAATCTTTTCCTTTTGACAAACATAAGCTCCAGGAGCTCTCTGTAGGAAAGAAGTTAGGAGGTGAAGTTTTGAAGCACTTCAGATCAGTCAAATCTTCACTCTTCACTCTTACACTTGACTGATGGTTAACCCAAGTCTAGACATCTAGCCCGGAAAGCATTTTCCTTATGAGTTTTCAAGCATTGCTTTTTTTAAAATTTCTACCTTTCAGGCTGTTAGGTCTGAAGTCCAAGGTTTTTCTGATTCTCATATGTTTTATAAGACTTACAAAACTTAGAAGTTTTATAGGGGACCCTACTAGGTCTTTCGAAAATTTAGGATCATGCTGTTGATATTTCATCAAGACTACCTCAATATTCATTTATTCTTACATAATTTGCTGAGCACCTTGTTTTGATATTGTTCTTCCTTCTTGGAATCGTGTACTTTTGCTCTACTTTTCCCATTCTGGAATATTTTGAATTTTTTCTTAAATTTCTGACCACATTCACCTCTCTCTCTTCTATCTATAACATCTTTCTTTCTGTTTTCTAAAAAAAAATAATAATCTCGGGTTCTTGTTACATAATTCCATCAACCTTTTAATTCTTCAATGCTATTATTTAAAAACTGGTACAGGCATTAAAGTTTCCTCTCTGTAAACCTTTGTCTCAGCCAGTGTTTTGTGTAATCTACATGGGCAAGGGAAAGGTTTTTTTTTTCTCCCTGTTCTGAATATTCCATTTTGAAAGTTTTCTTCAAAGACCTGGTAATTTTTATATTTAAGAGCACAGCACTCAAAGTTGACTCTATGATTTGAGCACACAAAGGAAGACTGGTAATTGTCAGTTTCACTACTGAATGATTTGGTTGGCCAACTTAGTGGAGAATATCCACTGTCAATACCTTTATATCTTTTTCTTGGCAAAAAAAAATATTTCCCATGGAAGATTTTTTTCCAACATCCCTCCTGATAGCTAATGTTCTGACAGCCAAGATGTTGCTTTCAGGACACATAAGATTACTTTTTCTCAGAACGATTTCTGCATTGTCTATTTTGCTGCTTCCTTTGAAGACCCAGTGATTTGGGCTTTCCAGACAATCAAATAGAGAGGAACAGGCCACCAGAGCAAGTGAGGGACAGAGTAGCTACCTGAGAAATACCTTCAGCCTTTGTCTCCTTCTCCCCATCTCAGGTCTCAAGGTACTTGATGGGCTGAGCCTTGAGACTTTGGGGATTATGTGCTATATACTCGGGTTGGTTCTCAGTTTTCCCTATTGTTGCTTTGGTATTTCCATTTCTTGAGTATGCAAGTCATTTGCTGCTCATCCGTTTGCTTTCAAGTCTTCAGATTTGTTTCTTCTCTCCTGTTTCTTTTATCCCTGAAGATATATATGGATATATATGTGTGTTTATATATATATATATATATATATATATATATATATATATATATATATATATATTTCCTATATAAACTTAGATATATATCTTTGAGGATAGTGTTGTGGTTTGGACCTGGAATGTCTTCCCCAAAGCCTCACATTGGGAAGTTATCCAATCATGGGAGTTGTTCCCCTGATTTCCTAGGCTGTTAGGAGGTGGGGCCTGGTCAGAGGAGCAGATCAGTAGTCCTTGACCAGGAAGGGACAGAACCTTAGGACATGACTTGGAAGGGTGTATGCTACCTCTCCCCCTCCTGACTCATTGTACTTCTTGTCTGCCATGGGATAAATAGCTTTTCTCCAACTAGGCCTTCTGCTGTGAGCTAAAATAAACCTTTCCTCCCTTAAGTTGTAGGTATTGATACTGTGTCCTAGAAATGAAAACATAATAAGATAGTTATATAATATAGTTTTATATTATATACATATACTATATACTCATGTACTGTTGAGTAGAGAACATTTTTATGCATATGTTTTGCTTGCTTTTTTAGAAGATCTAAAATATTTTCAGAGGACATGACATATGTGCAGTCCTTTTAATGTCCAGTTTCTACCTCTATATTTGTTCAGTATGCACACTTTCATTTTTTTCTTTCTGTATTGGCGTATGTTTGCGAGACATAATATTATGTATCTTTGGGAATGGATACAGATACTTATCACATTTTGAACAGTAAGCAAGAGTTTGCCATGTGTGGTGGTTTGGATCTGGTGTGTCCCTCTAAAGCCTCCTGTTCCTATGTATACTGTGTAAGGGTAAGTGGTGGGGCCCAGCTGGAAGGAGCAGAAACTTAAGGCTCCTCTGAAAGGGGAAGAAACTTAGGGCTTGACCTGGAGGGGCATGGGCTGGCTCCATCCTTCCTCCCCTAGGCTCCTCTTCCACTATGCTGTAAGGATCTCTACCCCAGGAACTTCGGTTCCAGCTCTAGCTGCAGCCCCACCATGTGATTCCATCATTTTTTCAGACGCCCACCTATGAATGGACTGAGACCTTTCAAAACTGTAAGCTAGGGTAAATCTTTCCTCCCTAAGTTGTGAATATCAGGTGTTGTGTCATAGCAATGAGAAAGTAACAGACACCATGAGAAACGTAATACAGAGCAGCACAAGTAACAGAGGAAACATGAAGATTTATAGAGCATTAAGAAGTGATGCACAAGGCTGGCCCACTGAGAGGTATCCTCTTCAAGACTGGAAAAAAAAAAAAAAAAAACAGACAAGGCCACTCAATGAGGAAGGAGGAGCAAGGACTCAGAGATGACTCTGTAGTTTTGAGTTTGGAAAGTGAGTGCCAAGCAATTAGTAAAATATATGGAGGGAGCCTCTCCACCACATTCTGGCCACATAGGCTCCACACTTGTTTTGGTGGCCTCCAGCTTGAATATACCCTTCCTGTGATGGCTGTGTCTTAGGTGAGCAGTGGTAGACTGAGATCTAGATGTCTGGTCTGTGAAAGATGCCAGCATGCCTCCACTTCCTCTACATTTACAGTTTTGGGTCTCACGTAAGGGTTGTGAAGCACATGAATGAGCAGGGGGTGGGGGGTAGACGACAAAGAGAGCTGGAGAGAGAAGACATGTATTCTTGGTGATGATGTCATCGCTGTATTTTAAAACTGAGCTTTAAATCTGTAAGAGTCATTTCTATTCTATCTCAATAGGGAGAAATGTGCTGAGCTCCTGGGATCACTGAGTAACAGGTCTACCAGATGGCTTCTGGGTCTGGCCGCAAGAACAGAGCATTCCAGTTCAGAATTTAAAGCACAACAATGCATTATTAAACCTGTTTGCAACACAACGTGCGAGATGACATCATGTCCCCAGGTATGAGATACCTCACCGAAAATGTGCACCCTGCTGTGTGGGAAAAGTGGAACTCCAGAATATAGAATCTTAGACAGGACTTCTAGTACCTTATAAATAATGGCTCACCCTCTTTTCCCTAGCCTCCAAAACTTAAAGTGCTCTTTAAAGGAGGAGGAAAAAATGTATTATGCAATTCTACATCAAAAAGATATAACTTTTTAAGTTGATAAATAACCATTGAGATGGATGAAATATGAATATAGCCTTGGGAGATGGGGATTTTTCAGTCTGGTATCTCAGTCAGAGTCTGCCAGGAAATGCTAACCATTGACTGCTGGAAGCTAGAACTTCAACTCAGGGAATTGGTTATTCTGGTGATAGAGACCCAAGCAGACTAATAGATCAAGAAAGAAACACAGAAATCAGCAGAGGCAGAAAGATGCCCCAGCCAGAGCCAGAATCAGGAAGTACGTGTAGATGAGAGCAACTGTAAGAGATAGAGCCACTGGAGGCAGACCAAGATGGCCCTAACGTTCCCTTCCACTCTTGTACTCTCAAACCTCTAGTTATGGCCTCTTCCTCATAGGCTGCATCCAGGTGGAGGCCACTTGATAAGGAGACCAGGAAAAACCAGCCCTGCATGACCAAGTAGGACAGGGGATGATGAAAAATAGACCCAGGACATAGGTCTACAACCAGCACTTACAGGAAGACAAATGCTATCTTCAAAGGTTGGTCATCAGGGGCCACAGAATCACTGTGGATCTGAGCACGCAAATTGTCTCATCGACCGGAGCTAGAATTGGGTGTGGAATGATGAGGGGACAAGGCTGAAAGGCAACATTATGGAGGGTGACATCCCCCACCATTTCTGGGCCAGGACACTGCATTAGAGTCCAACAATGAGCTGAGTGGTATGATTCACCTACTTTTTAAATTATTATATGCTGATAAAAATTAAGCATGAACAACATTAGTGGGAAATATTATAGTGGCAGAAAAAGAATGAAAATATGCATTTTCTTGATGTCTTTGTTGTAGACATGGTTACCGCTGGGAATACCGATGTCTACATTAATATGTGTAGATTGATCTGTCACTCGATAGCTCACTGCTAGCTGGGCACATTGTTTCCACAGGTCAGGCTTGTTCTCAGACATTCCTGCTACAAGACTGAAGTCATTTCTTTAAACATGGTATTCGACAGTTGACTGCTGAAGCAATGTTCTATTATTATCTGACATGTAATTAGTTCATTAAAAAATACCTCAATTGAATAGCATGTAACTTAATACAATCTACCAAAGTGGAGCAGCCCACGGTTTCTCACAAAACAGAGAAAAATTACGGTGCGTGGAAACTGGGAATGAGGAGACGCCAGCTGGCAGGACGCAGAGTGTGTCGGGTTACTGGTGTGTTTATTATCGCTGTGCTCAAAAAAAAAAAAAAAGAAAGAACAAGGAATCCAGTAGACTATGGTATTCGAGCATCTTGGAGTGTCTGGCTCTCTGCCAGCCTTATCAGAATGGCACGTCTCAAGTTTAAATAAGCTGTTTTAAGTTTCACCACTATTTCTGAATTTTGAAAAAAAAAAAAAACCCAGAAGAGCAATAAATGCAGGAAGAATACCAGTGGAGGAATGCTGAGACTCGTCGCACAGAGCTTGCAGGGTACAGTGAGGGGCTGCTCCCATTCTATGCGATACTTGTTTTATTGAACAAGAACACGAGAGGAAACTGCGCTCTTGGCTCAAGAGCCTTTGGGAAATAAGTGGATGCAACGTGTAATTGTAGAAACTCACTGCATTTGTTTTTGAAAACTCCAGGCAGCCTCTAATAACATGTTTATACCTCAGGCTGGGGTCAATGCATACAGCCATGTGCACTCCTGTTGAGGAACAGGGAAGCCGAGGCAACTTGTTCTGCATCCACGTTGATAAGAGTTTTATTCACTGGTATTCCAACTTGCTACTGTATCAGTAGGCCTAAAGTTCTTTTTTTTAGCACAAAGATTTTAAATGATTTTTTAATTGTGATAAAATATACCAAAGAACTTTTCCCACTTTGGCTGTCTAAGTGTCTAGTTTGGTGGCACCGAGTGCATTCGTGTTGTGTGACCACCAGCACCCATGTCTCCAGAATCTTACTTAAAGTTCTTCTGTTAATTGACTTCCAAAAATAATTTTAAAAGCCTTTTTAAAATTCCCCAGGAGAATTCATTTGGTCAAAGCTTGAACATATACAGACACTCCATCTGTGTATGCGGATGTGGGAATCAGTACAACTCGGCCTCAGAGACCCAGAATTGAAGTGCACAAGAGCCTTGTTGGGTAAGTAGGTTGGGACCCAGTAAAGCAACTGTCTGATCAGACTTGTGGAGGAAGAATATTGACCGCTTTTGAGAAAACAAAAATGCTCAGGACAGGAACTACTCATACCGATTACTTTGATTAAGCTGACATGTTCATTTACCTCAGATACCTACTGGGCACTTACTTGTGCTGGACATAATTCTCTGTAGTGCAAGGTTTGTGTTGAGCTAAACAGGCTATGTTGTTGCCTCGACTAAATAATTTCTCAGCATCACCCAGATGAGAGTTGCTGGATGGAGCACTAGGTGCTAGAGCCTCTCTCAGTGATCATCCCAGATGATCCCAGATCCCCAGTAACAAACTGACTGGCTTTAGGTAGACCAATCATGCTCCTCTTCACTCTGCTTTTTAAGGGGCTCCTTCGAATTGTATAGATAACTTCAGACTTGGGCAACCCGGCTGACAGGTTTCAGTTAGGTTCTAAATGACAAAATACTGATTGGGTGGGGGACTGGACACAGCTTGGATCTCATAAGCACTGGGAGGGTGACTTCTGCATTTGGGTTTCTCAATGCCAAAGGGGTACATTCCAGACCCCAAAGAGCTGCCTCCTGATTCTCCTGTCCCATTTTATTGCTATTTTAATCTTTAAATATTTAACCCAAGGAGAGTCACATTGTTGCCCATAATTCAACGATGAAACACGCTTTTATAAAGAAAATAGTGCCTGAGTGACTTTATCTTGTGGGTAAATTTTAGGTACAAAGAATAACTATTATACAATTCATCCTATCGACCCCAATGAACTCTGTTCAATAAATATTTGCAGAGTGGCTAGATGTCAAAGCCTGCTTTGAGTTCACGCAACTTCCAGTGTCAATTCCACCCCAAAGCTGTGCTACTGCAAACTTTATCTTGGACAACTCATGATATGAGGTGAAGTTGCTGTGGACATAGGAAGTAGCTATTGGCCAAATTATGTGCACTTGGACGGGAATATTTCCTGTGTATTTAAACGGGGGAGAAAAGGCTTGGCATGACTAACATGGTAAGAATGTTTTCATCTCCTCCAGGAGAAGAATGGAGTCAGGTAGAACTTTGCAACAATTCACAGCCTCAAACCTCAGTAGACACCCAGGTCATTAACTAACCACATGCCTGTGGCACACAGAATGGAACATCCCAGGGTCTGAAACCACAGGCATCTCTCCGCCAGATTAGATGAAGCAGCCTCGCAGGCCCAGACAGAAGAGGGATGTGGTGGTTCTCAAAAGACTCAGATTTATAGTCAGTAAGGTACAAAGTTGTGGCACATGGAGTCAATGAATCTATGCACTCCTCTTCCCCATTTCCTTCCAGAAATTCTGGCTGTTGCTAAGAAGAGTCACTCTTGGTACTTCTAAGAAGAGGCCTAAAGTCTCCCCATTCCCACAGCCACACCTGGCCCTAGTTCCCGTCATCCAGCCCTACATGTGTGAGGTGGCCCTTAGAGAACAGCTGTGAGCCCTGTGGCTTTGGTTATTAGCCAAGTCAGGGTGTGATATTTTTTCCTGTTTAATTAAAAATATTGAAAAAGCCTTCTCCATTTGCTTCTGCCAGCTATCTGAAAGTTCAAAAGGTAAAAACATTTCCCTCCACAAATAAGCCATGGAATGTGTTTGGAAATGGAGTTTTCATCTGCAGTTGCTGCTCTGAGCCACTAATTCCACTGCTGAGGAAGGTAGGATGGGTGTCCTTTCCTGAAAGGAAACAAAACAAACAACAGAAGAAAAGCTTTATCCTTTGACATTGTGGGAGGGGCTTTCAGAATCTGAGGTTGTCTTCCAGTCATGACTATAAGCCAGTGCCCACTCAGCTGAGAGGTGCTGGTCATGGTGCCCTCCTGGCTCAAGAAGAGTTTGGGTATCCATTTATGGAAAATGATAAAGTGAATCCATGCTCACTTTGGGGCCTACTGATTGATAGACAGTGATGGGATGTTACCAACCAAACTGTTTTTAGCAATGGGCTCTTCACAGATGATATTTTTACTTCACTGATGCAAAGCTGAACAGCCATATTCAGTGTATAAGGCTGCCCACTAGACACCAGGGCTTTCATTCATAGAATTTTGAAGAAAAATTCTAAAACACTCCCTTCCATTTTGATCCCACGGTGGAAAGGGTAAGGATGTGCTGTGCACCAGGAGAAATGACATTTGAATTGGGGCTAGGGAGATTTCAACAATAGGATTGATGTAATCTTAGTGTTTCGGGTCTGCTGGGCCTCATCTTCCAACACTCTGGAACTACTGAAGAAAACTGATGTGAATCTCTATCTTTCAAGCAAAGTGCTATGATTTCAATCTACAGGGATTGGATTATGTGGGCTATGTACTCATCAATGGCTTCGTCTTTGATGAGTTCACAATGTAGGTGCTGTGAGGGAGCTGGTTGGAGGCGGGCCACTGGGTGAGAACCAGAAGGCTGTAGGTGGACCTCAGTTCCTTCCCTCTCCCTCCTTGCTTCCTGGCGGCCACAGTTTGAGCAGCATGTGTCCACCACGTCCTTCCATGCTACTATTTCTGCCCTAGAGCCTTTGTCATTCTGGTGTGATCCATGTCAGTGTCCGGTGTCCCTTGCTGTGGCCTTCTCAAGTGGATTTCCTACCAGTGCTGGCACGTCTGATGCCCAGAGTTATGGGACAGACCCACAGGCATTCCTGTGTCCTGTGGTTATCCTGCTTGTGCAGCTGTGCTAGGGAGTGAGCTCAGTGGGTGAATCAATAAGGAATAGTTAAGTAATACTTAGTCTATTTCCATACAATGTTTATTAAAAACATGGGAGAATTCATCCCACCCAGGACTCAAAAGAAATCCTACATAAGCCCTCTGGGCAGATGCCTTCTTTGGGGCCGGCTTGCTTGAAACTCCTCTAAGTGCAAAGTCCTCTCAGAAGCCTACCTTGCTTGTTACTCAATAAGGTACTTTTAACCTTCATATCTTGGCCTCAGAGTCCTGTCTGTCTACGGACCTTCTGGCAAATCTCAGGGAAGATCCAAGAGCTCAGACCCCCACACAACACAGAGCAGCCCCCACCCCAGGCTGACTGCTGGCTTTCTGGTTGCATTTCCCCTAGCTCTGCCCATGGCACGAATTTCAGGATCTGACCTCCATGCTTGCAAGATTGTGGCTGGCAGGATCTTGGCAGAGTTCACCCTTGAGGAAAGGTCAGAACTGGGCAAAAAAGAGGAAACCACCATGAAGACAATGTCCATCTATCAAATGGGAGTCCCAGGAAAGTGTGGGGTAGCTTTTCCTGTGTGTGGCCGATTTGATGGGGTTAAAATATGATTAAGTCTAAATGTGTAAACACTGAATTCCCAAGTTAATCATGATGTAATATTCTATTAGGGTTAGGCCAGATTACAGCTGATTGTATTGCTTCATATTGGAACCTGATCCAAAATGTTGATGCCTCTTATAAATCCTGTAGTCATTCCCAGAAAGAGCCTGATCCACCAAAGAGAAGCTTTTCTAGAAGTTTAGAGAGCTTCAGTTAGGCACTTTTAAAAAAAGTACCACCTGGAAAAACAACAAGCAGCAGTGATTGGCCTCCAGGGAGGCCCAGGAAAATGCCCCACATCAAGAGCAGGGAGCTTGCAGGTCCCTTCCCAGGCACCCCAACAGGGCCAGGCTGAATTGTGCGTGCTCTACTTCAAATTCTAACAGGGAAGAGAAGCATAAGGCGGTTAAATATAAAGGAAAAATAATACTGTGCGTGGTTAAAATCACATCCAGCTGGGGCCAGGGCCTAATTCACAATCTTTCATCTTTTCTGGGATTCCTTCCCTGCCATGGACACCCCCGCAGGATAGATCCTGTTTCCAGGGTAACAAAAGCCGAATTCAGCAGGGAACAGAGTGCAGCTCCTGTGGTATTGCCCTAGGGTCCTCCAAAGATTTAGACATAACTGGAAACCTAAGACATCTTATTTTCATAAGTGAACACATTTCCACTGCCGTTTATGGATGTTGATCTTTATTCCTGCCTTCCACGGGGAGCATGTCCCTGCCCATGTCCCCTGTGACTTTGGATGAAGCCCAGAAGAGTGAATTAAGGCAGGCTGCATGCTTGGGTCCAACCCGAGTTTCTGACACTGTTGAGCTCCATCAGCAAATGTCGGATCTAGGGAAGGACATAAAATAGTGACATTTGCTTTTTCTTTTCTTTTCTTTTCTTTCTTTCTTTCTTTCTTTCTTTCTTTCTTTCTTTCTTTCTTTTTTTGATCAGTTACAAGAAAGAAAAAACACTCTAGGAAGACATAACCATAATGGTTATCAAGATATTAACAAACAACTTCTGGGCTCCTCTGCCAACAAGCACAATAGTACTGCCAAGGCCTTGTGCACAGTTAGGGCTCGATGCTGAATTGATGCCAATGGGAATTTAAAAGAAAACCTGTAAACAATTCTTTTTCCCATAGATTTTTATTAATACATATTGGCTATACAAATTAGTGGGTTTCATCTGCGTCTATTTGCATATGCATATAAAGTGCTGTAACCATCCTTTTGCCTTGTCCTTCCCCCAGTTTTACACTTCTAGGGTGTTTAATATACAATGTATTTTGATTGTTTTTTTGCTCTTTGTTATCTGCCCTTATGCCCCTGAGTCTGGTTTATATAGCTCTTAGAAATAAACAGAATCTGGCTCCTTATCCTATGTTAAGAGGTAAGATGTTTTCTCATTGGATGAGATTATAGAGTATAGTCTATACATGCAATTTAAACACAAGAAAGACTCAAGAATAAAAATGGGATTGTGACTCACATTGTCCCCAGACTCCTCTAGGAAATTCCTATCTGGATCTTTTCTCCTGTGACCCTGATCCCTAACTAGACTCCCAGGCTCACTGCTGCCCTCACCTGCCAGGCCTGCTAGTCACAGTGATGTGAACAGCACTGAAGTCTGCAAAATCAAAGTCTACTTACCCTGCCCCTATACCGATCACTAGGAGATAGGTTAGTTAGCCTCCTTAGCCTCAGTTACTTCAGGGGAATATTAATATTTTGCTCATCTAAAGGCAGGAAAGGCCAGGTAGGATGAATGACATTTCTCAATTTGACATGTACTCTATCTGCTCTTCAAAAGAGTGTCAGAGACCAATCACCTCACTTTGCTAGCAACATAGAAGTTCTACACACACAGAGAAAAGACTTGAACACACACGAGCACTAGTCTTAGTCCCGGCCTCTTAGTCTCTGGACACAAGCCCTGACACCCACAACTTAAATGAGGAGATGTCATTTTGACTCACAGTTTTTGAGGTCCCAGTCCACCCATGGTCTGCTGAGCCAAGGCAAAAATGGCAGTGATGGAAGGGTTCTGAGGGTGGAGCCTGCTCAGCCTATGACAGCCAGGAAGAAAAAAATAACAAAGGAAGGGACAAAAACATACCCTTCCAGGTCAACCTCCAAATAAAAATTGTCACTGTATCAATTCACTGATGAATACAGCACTCTAGGATCCCATCACTTTCCAAACATGAGAGACATTTTGGGGACATTTCAAATCTGAACCTTAGGGTTTAGGTCACTTGCCTTTGCTGATACCTACTGGTTTGCCTTTTAGCAATTTTGGTATTTCCTCAGTTTTTTCTATCATCAGAACACTCCCAGAAGTCTCATCCAGCTGGAAAGTCTACAGTTCTATTGTGCTTTCAGAAGAGTTTAAAATATTTGGAAAAACTATGGGCCCAAAAATCCAGACAGGTTCGTACATCCTCTCTGGGAGCCTTTCTCTCCCCAGCTCACGTTTCCAGTCTGGCCTTACTTTTCTTTGTCGGCTCCTCTTGCCTCAGTTGTTCCCACCTCCTTCTCACTGGTTTTCCTTATGGGGGTGACCACCTTTCTCCAGTTCACTGCTACACTCATCACCCTGTATACAGATTTCGTACTATCCTTCTGTTCCTGTCCAGGCTGATGCTCCTTGGCCCAGGCTTTTCACACGGCAGCCCTGCCTGGACGTGCCACGGCCATTTTCATCTGGAGGTGAGAGCCCAGCCATGGGGAACACGCACCACCGTGCCACTTTCCTTCTCACCTGTGGTACAGCCCACGCATTGCTTCTCTGTAGTTCATTTTCTGTTGCCGCTGCATCTAAAAGCAGTGTGCGGAGGCCTAAGCACTGCCATTCATTGTTTCACGGAGGCCTCAGACCAGGTCTCCTACTCAGACTCCGATGGGCCTGAGACCCAGGTAGGAGACTCAGTGGGAGGGTCGACAGAGCAACCGTCTACACCTGGATGCTTCATGGCTTCAGTAGAGCTGATCTGATCCCTCGTAGCTGCGGGACTACCCAGGTCCCGCTTACCCTTGTCTGGAGGTCACACTCAGCTCTTAGAAGCTACGGTTGGCTCCCCCAAAGGTGCTCCCCTATTTCCAGTCTCTTTGGTTCCAGAAAGGACCCAGTCCCTTTAAAACTTCCAACTGATTAAAAAAAGGCCCAATCAGATAATTCCCTCTCCCTTTTGATTAGTTTTGTAGATGGAGGGCTTAACTGCATCTGAAGATCTCTTTTGCTCTACATATGGTATCTTCATGGAATAACATCTCATTGCTGACACAGACTTCAGCCATAGTTAACTGGAGGAGATTACACAGGGGCATCATCTTCAGAGTCATCTCCAAATTCTGTCCACCTCACTTCCTTTCTCTTACTGCTGAGCCAGCTGGTACTCATCTTCCCCAGTGTAGCTCAGATACTCCTCCTGTGTAGCCTCTGCCTCCAAGGGCTGAGGATCCAGCCCTGAGCTTACTAACCACAGATCCCTACTTATCCCAATACTGCAAGTTTATCACGTCATATCTGAAATGCACGTAGCTATGAGAGGAGTTGCCTGATTCACTGGGTAAGCAGGGACTTTGGGAACTTCTCCATTTCATTTGCCTACTGTAGAGCCCATCTTTGCTGGCATTGTGTTCTCTGGGTCATTCCCTTTCTTGATAGTGTTCATTCTACTTGAAGGGGAGGTGTGCCGGGTTATCCACGAGGAGCTAATTTCCCAGGTAAGGGTACAAGATCCTCCTTAGGGAAGCACAAGCTCTCTGTGCTTTGCAGACCAGCCACCACACTCAGTAGCTAAAGCCTTTATTCTCAGGGACTTGACCCAGGGTTCAAGTGTAAGCTGAGAACTGCAGTTCGGTCTGCATCTGTGTTTGCTCCTAATGTATGAGATCCCACAAGAAGATATCCTCAGCAAACTGGCTAGAAACACCCTGAGGAATAGGTATGATTTTTTAAAAATAAAAAATGTAACAGTTATTTTGCAGCCATTATGCAAATGATATAGTTGCCAGAAGTGGAATAAATGATTAAGCAAGAGCCACCCTGGCATCCACAGAAGAACCTCAGGATGGCCACTAATTATAGATTCTTTTTTCCCCTGTGAAGCTTTCTTTCATAAAGGAACTGGAAGGAATGCACATTTAACAGGCTTGATTCTTCCTCCAGAGAGTCAGTTTCGGAATGGTCCAGTCTTCCCAGAACGAGTGAATCCAGTTTTTCATATTATCCTCTCTACCCTCAGAGGAGATGAAAGCTGTCTAATTGCATGGTACATAGACACCAATGTGTTTTCAAGGTTTGGGGGAAGCAATTGCTTTTGCCTGTTTAGTAAAGCAAAGTGCATCCTGTTTTGTCAATTTTCTGGAAGGACAATTAGAGCTTGATTCATTTCACGCAGTATAGGCTGAAGCTCAGGATTCCTCATTTTGAAAAGAATGAGCATGGGAAATGATCCAGAACCACAGTTTCTTGCTGCTATTCTGTTAAAAAATAAAGGAAAGCTGGAACCTACTTCCCTGTCCTCTTGCATGAGGACAACCCCACTTGGCGTCTGCTTAGAATTCAGAACTTCCAAGATAACAGGCAGAGGAAGGAAAAAAAATAACTCCTCGCCTTTCACATGTTTGCAGAGGACTGGGACCCTAAGCTGGGTGCCAAAGGACTGCTGGAAAGAAAGGCACCGGTTAGAATAATATTTAACAAAGTTTTTTGAACTGGCAACAGCCTTTCATCCATTAATGGAATTAAGGAAGATCTGCCAGTGTTCCAAGGAAGAAGATGAACCCCACAATTCTCTCCAGAATGTTTTTAAATATACAATAGAGGAGAAAATGAAGAGAGAGAGAGAGAGAGACAGAGACAGAGAGAGAGACAGAGAGACAGAGAGACAGAGAGAGACAGAGATGAACCACGCACAATAATTCCTTATGGACATATTTTTTTTCCAGGCTGGGATGACTCAGATTAGGGTCTGTTCCCTGATCAATACCTTACCCAAGAGATATACGAATACTGCAATTGCCCTAATCAGTAGAGACAGCTCAAAAACGGATCTGGAAAACAGCACTTGACCCAACGACTCTGCATTTTGTCGGCACTGCCGCTCACATCTGGTCTCTCACTGTAAAGCTGCTGTCCTATTCCAGAGCCCACGGCTCTGACAGCTGAGCATGTCCACCCACCAGGTAACTCCCAGTCCCCAGGGCAAGGGAAGCAGGGCCGCAGAGCCTTCTTTGCAGGGCTGCTTAACCACAAAGAGAATTCTAAGAAGTTTCCACAGAAAGCCTTTTGGCTTAAGCGATTCAAAATCTGAGAGATTACTGGCCAGCGTGTATGCGTGGGAGCAGAGAGACCAGCTTTAAATTCTACCTCTTCTACCGTCAAATAGAAATAAGACAATCTCTGCTCCAGTGAAAAAATAGTGTAGAGATCAAAATGAAGATTTTATAAGTTACAGATTTTATAAGTTATGCAATGCAATTCATCAGCATTGTACCAACCCTGCCATCCATAGCAATAGTATCTTATTGAAGAAATATATGCTCGTTCATTCAACCAGAATTTTTTGAGATCTTAAAATATGTCCAACTTTTCTAAAAATACATGGTATAAATCATCTCTATGAGAGAATTTAAGAAATAATTTTGCTGCTGAGAAAATGGCCAATTTTTGTTGTTGTTGTTGTTCATTCTAACAAGGGTCTAGAAAGGGCCAAACGCAGGCTAAGAGCTCCCACTGAGCCCAAGAAGAAGGGTGAGTGCCTGAACTAGGATGAGGGCTCCCCAGTGGCAGTGTGGTGTTAGGAGAACACTGGTGGATGGTGGAGCCGACGGGAGGGGAGGCAATGTTGAGCAAAGGCCATTTTACTTTTAGGGGGATGTTATTCTGTTTTATGTTCTTTTTAAAATCTTTAACACATATATGTTGATGACATCAGTAGGGCTCAGTGTGGTAATTCAGCAAATGCATGTAGTGTGTCCAGACCAAATGGAAGCAGGGTCTTGCAGGGCTGAGATGGCAAGCTCCTCTATGGTCACCTTGAGGTCCTTGTGGGGCATCTAATAGGAAGGTGTCAGACTGGGGGGGGGGGGGCGCTGGTAGTGATTAGCAACCATAGCATGAAGGTGTGGCCAGTCTACAGGCTACTCAATTCTTCAAGAAATTCTTGCTTAAGGTCGAAGTAATTTTTTGGATCAAATAACACTTTACAGATCAGTAAAGCCAGGAAACTGAGGAAAGAAGAGCCACTTCCCATGTGAGTGGCACTGCTAAGAGGCGTATAGGCTAGACACAAATAAAAAGAAAGAAAAGGTTAGTGTTTCTGTCTTTTTTTTAACTTCTCTTTACTGTCACTTTGGATGTTGGTCTTCCATTTCCTTAGTCTTCCAGTGGAGACTATCACAGCTTGTTGTCCGGGGAGCTCCCAAGCCTTGGACCTTAATCCCTCTTGCTTTTGTGTTAAATGACTACTGGACTCAAAGACTTCCCAGGGCTCAGTCTGCCACGATGGACTCTCCAGCCTCTGATCCTTAAACTTACTTAATAAATCTCCTTACATATGTTTTCTATGTATTGTTTTGCCCTAAAAACTCTTACCAATAAAGCAGACCACCAAGCAAAAACCAGGCAGAGAAGAGAGAGATGTTGTGCTCTACCGAGTAAAGGCGAGTTGGAATAGACCATGCTGTTCACAGCACCTAGCCTCCTCACACCTGGGTGTGCACTCTGCCTGAGGCTGAACACAGTGCTAAGTGGGAAGCTGATGGGGCAGCTACTTATATCCATTTTAAACCTGTACTTAGTCCTCAGTTAGTGACAGGTGAAGGGCTGTGTGATTCTGCTTAGTCAAAAGCAAACAAAAAAAATCTGCATTTGTTTAATCTCAGTTTGAATTATCGGCAGGTTTTGAATTTCTCCAGCACCCAAGCTCTGTTCCTTTTTTAAAAGGGATCATATGGGGTCACTCCCATTCCTCTTTTAATCCCAGGAGTGGCTCTCCATGTGACCCAGAACAACAAAAGAAGGACACAGGCAAGACAGCCCCTTGGCCTCTCAGAGTGGGGGCACAACACCCCCTCCTCTCAGCCCAGTGGGCCTCAGAGATCTCTCATCCCACGTGTCTCTGCCTACAGCCAGAGGCTCTCTTGTTTGAACTGATCCTTGAGCCAAAAGTTCTGGCCATGTGCAGAGATATCAGCAGTAGGAGCTTTTGCTGCCAACTTCAGGAGGAGCGGGCTAATACCTGCACATTTGTTGAGGTGAAGCTCAGGGAAATCTATTTTTCAAACTGTCTATCAAGACATCTGACACTCTTGATGATGCTTTTCAATGGAGTCTGGCTCCTTTGAGGGTCATTTTCCCCAAAGAGTAACTCTACTGGTGAGAACTTAAAAAAAAAATGGTAGAAGTTGACTTTTGTGTTATCAGAGAAAAATACCTGGTTGAAAAGTCTCATCATGTAAAGACTTCTGGGCTTACAATAAGAAGACAGGGGCCTGCATCTGTAGTAGGTGTGATTATGAGCTATTGTCTTGCACTGATTTATGTTTTCATTATTTTCCAAGCTGAGAACTAGGCTAGTATTACTTCCTAGCCACTAGGGTTTTTGCAGAACAGAAAGTAGAAGCTGCATGAACTCAACAGCTCATCTCATATTTTGTAAAATCCCAAACTGACCGAAAGATTAGTCACCAGGTCTGAAACGTTGAGTTTTTCTGTACTTGTTCTGCTTGTCGAATTCCCTTTCATTTCCTGCTTAACTAATGCTGAGTGCAGAAAAGAGGCACATTGACTGACTGGTGCCAGTAATGGGAAAAGTGTCTTGAACACTTTGGCAAAGCCCATTGATAGAAAAGCAGCATCTCTGTCAAAACAAAACAACCTAAAGTGTCAGTCTACAGCTGTGTAACCTGGGTTGAATATTGAGTTGAAGGTTCTCTGGTTTCACAGACCGTCAGGTCTGGTAGTGAATTTGAATATTGTCCATGACCTCTTTATTTTACAGGTGAAGAAACAGAGACCCTCTGATCCTCAAGTCAATTGATCTTCAAATCAATAAAGGTCTTCAATGCCTGTTGACAGTTTGTCAATTGATGCAATCAAATTTAAAAATTAAAAATTTGAGTACAACTGTTGTATGGAAACATTAGGTAAGTTTAGGGTAAATTATTCACACAGTGCTACTGCTACATGGCCTGCTGAGCATGTTCCCATCCCTTTACTATTAACGTGCAATTTCAGAAGGCAGGACAAAGGCATGTTCCCTTTGCTGATATTTTGAATCAACCAATCACAATTCAAAACTAAGTGAACTGAGACTTTCTGAATATTCACCTAAGATTTATTTGGATTAACCTGTGTTCAGAAAAGCAAAGAAAAGTGAAACCTTAAGTGTATTCAGAAGAAATAACATAGGGGATCAGTTTTCCAAAATTTCTTTGAGGGCTAAATAAGAGACTTCTGGGTAAGACTTTAAGAATTACCCAGAATACTGAAGAGCTCTCTCAGAAAACTTGTTGCTTCTGTGATGACTGGGAAGGTGGAGCCATGAGGCCAGCACAGGAAGACCTAATCTCTTTGTTTAACAACTCTTATTAGGATTCTGAGAGGAAAATTAGTGATACCATTCTCATCACTGATGGAACCTGGTCAGCAAGTGGCACCCAGGTACAGCTGGGCATGGGCAATGTTCCTTTTGATTTTGAAGCTTCTGCAGTACAGGAAGGCAGAGGGGGAGGGGCTGGATGCTAAGTCCAACTTGCCATATCTGCCATTGTCTCCGACAGCATCTTAAGTGTCCCCTTCTGATGGGATTATAAATCTCAGTTTCTTATCTTCCTTTCCCAATATGCTCTTTTCCTCAGTCAATGTTACCAACACACATTCCATTTTCAAGTCAAGGGTCCAGATGTTAGTCTGGCTCTCCTATTCCTCATCTCAGCCCTGATGACCCAAATACCTTCCTCTTTTGTTCCCAAGTCTTTCATGCACCAGCCCCTCTACTCTTTGATTTCACATCCTTGTCCTTTTTATCTTGAAATTTCTCCCTAGTGCCTTTCATTTTTATGTTCCTCTTAGTCCCCCTTCCCTGAAATGTTCACTTTGTGGCCAGAGAAAAATATCTGAGTGTTTCCATGACCGTCTGTGTCTTCCCTGATCAAACTCTATGATGTGGCATGTACCAGTGAGAGGCACATCCTCTTCCTTACGGACATGCAAATACATTCAAAATGGCTAATTTTCCTTTGAGGGAGGGGAAGGTCAAAGAAGTCAGTTGTTCGCACAAACTAATTCTAATCATGAGTTTAATATGGGTCACTTCCTGGTACTAACGGGGGGGGGGGGGGGGGGCTTCTGCCCGGGGTTCTTTGTTCCTTATCTTTTACCCACTGTGACTGCCAGTTAATTCTATTATGCCAACTTCACTGGATTAAGAGACACCTAGAGGATTAGTGAGGCAATTCCCTGGTGTGTGTCTTAAAGTCAATAAATGCTCTATAAAATACAGTTTAGGGCATTGAATCAAGTAGAATAGTGGCTTTCACTTTAGCATTTTCAGCAGCTCTGCAAGTAAGACCAGAAGGAAGAACACATAATACCAGTTATAATAGAGTTCTAGAAATGTGCAGAAGTTTCTTTAAACACACGCGTACACACCCCACCACCTCCACCTTTCTGGAACAATGTGCATGTAATTATTTTTAAAGGGTCAGAGTTTGACTTAGGCGCCACTGAAACCCCACCACAAGATCAATTTCTTAGAGTGTAAATAACAAAACAGAAAGCAGGCCTCCAAGCTGGGCGGGTGGCCTTCCTCCCACTTGGCAGCAGTTTGTGTAGACATTCTCCCTTTGAATGTGATGAGAGAGGTGGTGCTAGGAACAGAGTCCAAGGAGGAGGACCTGCCCAGGAACTGATGAAATCCTCACACCAGAGAGTTGAAAGAATCCAGCATTTGTGTTGGAAAGGGGAGATATGTGAGCACCCATTCCCCAAAGCCATTATCAGGCAGAAGGAACACGGATGTAAATATGTTCAAAATGGCTGATTCTCCTTTGAGGGAGGGGAAGGAAAAAGGAGTCAGTCATTCACACACACTAATTCTAATCATGGGTTTAATACTGGTCACTCCTTTTACTAAGAATTAAGACATATCAGTCTCTAAATGAGCTAAAAGCAACAAACAAACAAATACCTCTCACCTCAAACTATTCAGATTGAGTCCCCACCCCAAGGTTCTTCTCTGCCTAGGAGAACACAGATATGCTACAAAGAAAAATGCCTGCAATGTATTCAGTAGGACATTTAAGCAAATGCATCTAGGAAAATGTGTACTTGGAATCAGCTGACACTTGAGACTCTTCAGAAAATAAGCAGATGAGTAGAAAGTTTGGTGAAAGGGGAACAGGAGATCCGGCCTGAGCCGGAAAGGAAAGAGCAGAGGGAAATTCAGCTGGATTCCACGGGAGCAGAGAGAGTTAAAGTCTTGAAAAGGCTCAGTAACAAAGTTAGAAAAAGGTGTTCGACAAGTCAGTAGGCCATTCTATCAGCTCCAAGAAAAGTTATTATCTTAGCAAATTAAAAAGGATCTTTTATGTTAAAATTTCCATAAGAACAGAAAGAACAAACTTCCATTTGTCTTTGCTCCCTAGCATCAAACGCAAACTTTATAAATTATAGGCGATCCATTAATATTTGATAAATGACGGATTTTCCTAGGAAATGCATCCTAGAGCAGGAAGCAGCAGCAAAAGCTAAAGTCAAGGAAGTCACTGGCATCTACTGGGATCTGGCAAAGGCCTTCTGACCTCCCCTTTCCAGGAGATTAATCTTCACAGTTAACATTTGTAAGGCATTTCTGACACAACAGGATGGACAGAGGGGAATCTGTACTGAAAAATCTCATTCATTATTATGAAAAAATTGCCTTGCGGTCCCAGCTAGTCCCTGGGGATGTAGAGATGGGAGAAGAAAAAAAAAAAGGGAAACTCGTCTTCAATATTTTTCTAGATGTCTTAATTTGGGAAAACTTAGGAGGGTTTTTTGAAGGTTCATTCCGAGGCCCGGGCAAAGGTTCAAGCCCATTCCTGAGTTATCTCCACTGATTGGCCCTCCAGGCTGAAGCCAGCCACTGTGAGAGGTCTGCACCCTTGCTGCTGAGCACTGAGGGCTTTGTAATCTGTCTCCTGCCGTCTCCTTATCTCTGGCTGCTCCTCTGCCTCCACCCCTCTTCCAGAGTTTCCTCCCATCACCATCTCCCACAGCTGCTGACAGACGCAAGGAGCAGATGAACTGAAAGGTTAATGGAAGGAGAGTGGGAAGCCCAGCCCACCTGGAGTCGGAAGAGGCTGAGGAAGGCGGGGTGGGACAGCATGTGAGCAGAGGGGGCAAGCTGTCTTTAAAGGACTGGGAAACAAAGTCAGAAAAGGGCACTCGGTGGGTCAGATGGTCACTTAGTCCCAAGAAAAGTGATTGTCTCAGCAAATCACAAAAAGAATCCTTTATATCACAACACCCATAAGAGTTCTCAGGTCACCCTTGTCCAGGCTGCTCATAGCTGGTCAGTTTGCCTCACAGGAACTGCCTGAGAGCTGAGGAGACCCTTAGTGCTGCCATCGTCGACTCAGGTGGTGCAGAAGGACTTCTTTGCAATTGAGTGCTGCCTCCTGGAGACCCAGTCAGGATTTTCTTGCTGGGCAGGTAACCTCTCTCTGGAAGTCTCCAAGCCTGGCTGGATTCTATCTCTCTCAGGTCTTAGGAAAAGAGTAAAGCACAGTGGATAGAGTGGAGCTGTCTCATTTGCTCTGTGACAATATTACAGAGTTGTCCTGGCTTCTGTTCTTTCTGAATTTGTTTTTCTGGCTTTGTCTCTGTTATAAGTTTGAATACCTTCCATTCCGGTTAATATCTATTACTACCAAAAACAAGTGACAGACACACACCCAGCCTGTTTTTGCTGTGTGGGGTTCCAGCAATGTCATACAGATATGAAGAGAAAATGCAGTGAATGTCTGAATTTCAAAAATTACAGTAAAGACACGTTACTCTTAATGCACTTGTCACCAGAGCCTATTTCAGCTTCTTTTCTAAGGTCTCCCCCTCAGAGCAGAAAGGGGGAAGTTTCAGCTGCTTGAGCATTTCAAAGGGAGAGAATTCGAAACATCCAAGCTGGAGTCTGCTTCTGTGGCTTTGCACATTTTGAGTTCCAGTGGACCCCAGGTACTGCAGACAATGTGAGGTGAGCATTCTATTAGTGACGGGGAGTGGGGATCCACCCTGGTATTCCACTCTTGGGAGTCTTCATTACTCTTTTTTTCTGATACCTGGAAGGACATTCAATGACATCATTAAGTCCCATTGGCTGTCATCTTTGTATCAGACATTTAGACCAGACATTCTTGAGAGTCCTCAGTCCCCCAGTGGAGAGAGAAATGAATGCTGTCTTCCATGTGGTTGTCCATCAACAGTGATTATCGTAGGTATGGAAAATTCCATGGATCTTCCTGGGCATCATAGGGAGGAGTGGTGTATACCAGGAGCATCAAAGAGCACAGGCAAGGAGAGGGTGAGCCAAGTATGCATCCATAGATCTTTCTAGACTGTCTTCACAGTGAGAAAGAGGTCTCGGGGAAGTCTCACTATTTGCAGATATCTGTTCAGATGTTCCTGGTAGAACTTCATGTTGAACTGATCACAGGCATACCCAAGCTGGGGCCCATTATGTTTTTCTTACCTTCTTATTTTTTTTTTTTGTTAATGAAGAGGCCATATATAAAGTATATAATGTAATTAGTGTACATCTGTAAGTAGTAAAATTTCCCCTTTAAAATTTTTTATTAGAACATTTTTTAAATCAAGGTCAAAAACACCATCAGGCAGCAGGTTGGACGCATTGGAAATGTAGGCAAAACTTTCAAGTTTCACAGTCTTGTGCACAGCCGGGAGAGGAAACCCTGGGTCTGAGGAGAAAGAGGCGTCTTTGTCCTAGAGATGAAAATTAAATAGGAATTTCTTTGCTAACCAATTTTTAATGTGGTAACAATCTTTTCTTGATGAAAAATTGGAGATGCTGTGATGAAGAATTTTTAACCAAAAATTTATTTATTTATATTAATATTCTACAAAATTTTGACTAGGGTCACAATTAACTTGGAAAACAAATAATGTAAAATTGAGATCATCCCTGAAACTCAAAACATCTGTTTAACAAATTACAAAATACTGGGCAAATATAAGAAATTATTATTAGTAGTATTATTTGACTTGAACTTCTAAGGAACATAAAAATGTTCCTGTTCATTTGTTATTTTGATAGACACTGGTTCATACTTCGAAATTCCGAAGTCGCCAAATAAAACCTACAATTTAAATAAAACTACAAGTGGCCACCTGTAAGTGCCCAAGGATAAACATGCACAGCCAGTTCTCGGTATTGGCAGGTTCTGCGTCTGTGGGGTCAGCTAACTATGGACCCAAAATATTTGGGAAAAGAAGTTGTATCTCTACTGAACATAGACAGATTTTTTTTCATGCCATTTTTCTTTAAAATGCAGCATAGCAGCTATTTTTCATAAAATTTATACTGTACAAGTCATTACATATAATCTACAGATGATATAAAGTATTCAAGAGGATGCAGATAGGCTATATGCAAATACTATGACATTTTATGTAAGCAACTTGAGCATCCTTGACTTCTGGTACTTGGATGGTCCTGGGGCCAATCTACCATGGAAATTGAGGAATAGTTGTACTTAACTTTATCAAAAGTTTTTACAAATCTTTATAAGGCAGACTGGATGAAACTGAAAAGTCATACTATTAAGGGCACAAGCTAAGCTGTGAGTGGTGACCCTTGCCAGTCATCCTAGCCCTCTAGGAGGCTGAAGCAGGAGGATCATAAATTGGAACCCAGGCTAACCAACTTGGTGACTTGGAAGATTCTGTCTCATAAAAAAAGGGGAGGGGGGACTGGAAACATAGCTTGGTGCCAAGGCTCTGGGTTCAATCCCCACTACCACAGAATTAAATGGTACATAGAAAGTCATTTTTCATCTTTGAAGGGTAAGTTGCATTTAAATGGTACTTTGTCTGATTTAAGATTTGGGATGAGAGAAAGAAGGAGAAAGACTAATACATACTAGAATGGATCAAATGTAAGAGAAAAGGACCCTTGGAATAACCTTTTGGGAATTCCTATTAAGCAATAAGGACAATATAGCTGTTGTAATAAATAATTCAACAGTAAGTCTCTGATATTGCTTGAAGTGAGATGCTTCTTACATATTTACATGGGAAGTAATTCTGAATTTGCATATTCACAGGGAACAAGAGCACTTTTTACACTTGCTATCACTGTCATCATTCCATTGTTAGCCTCATTCTCATCATGAAGCAGTGAACCTTTTATAATGGGGTGGAAAAATTCCCTTTATACTCACAAAGAAGAGCCTACAGCCACACATCCCTCACTTGTACAATGGCAAATACATTGTTGTAAAATAATTTTTAAAGGAGGAAGAGCAATGCCAGGATGCAAACCAAAACCTGACCAACATTACATTCATTTAAATACTTCTTTTTAAAGAATTTATGCTATTCTACGGTGTTAAGGGAAGTGGAAAATCATTCTTTTCTGCATTGCAGTGTTGGGTCACTAGGCCTTGAGCTTTGTTATTTGATACCCTTGGCCTGGACTCCAGGCCACACCCTGGGCTGGCCTCCCACTGCCCAGCTGGTGACTGGGCGTGGGGCTAGGAGAGACTCTTGCACAACACCACACAGCAAGAAAGGGACAGGACCTGGCAAGGGAGCCCCGAGAGAGAGCCCATCCGGCTGCTCAGCGAGAAATCTCATGGTCTGGCTCCACCCTGCCCCGGGGACATCCCAAGTGGTCCTGGAGGAGTTCCAGGATCAACTCGGTGATGTGCACAGAACAGTCCAGTGTAGGCTGCACAGCCTGTTCCAAAAGAAGGAAGCAGCAGCCCTAAGACTAGACCAGCCACCTCTATTCCTGGCTGTCCCATGACCCCGGCAGAGTGAGAAACCCCTACTCTGTAACTCAAAAGCAGACCAAAAATATTTCAAAAATAAAATACCTATTCCCATTTCTAGAGAACCTTGAGAGAACACCCTGAGAACATGAACAGAACAGGGACGCACTCAGTAGTGCCCTGCCATGAAGAACAAAGAATAAATAATAAAGGAGGTGAATGTTCCATGGGAGTGGATCTTAAATTCCAAGAAATGTTGAAGACCAAACTTCACAGGATGGACATTCTAGTATTGGTAGAAATGTGACTATGAAGGAGTAGAGACTCTGCTTGCCCTTACGGATGCAGCTGACTAAAGAATCACAAAATCTGTGAGCCCTTGGCAGGCCTTAGGTCACATGCCCGTGCATCCTTCACGTAGTCAACATCAGCCGCGCGGCAAGGGCAGGGCAGTGACACGACCACCGCCTTGTGAATGAAGGTCTAGAGGTCCGGGGAGACTTGGACCCCTCAGCAGCAGATGCAGAATTAAAACATTCAAGGTGTGAATGCGAGCTACTTTGAGGACAGATTTTTTTATCTTGAGGAATATTCTGGAAAGTTCCATGAAGCCATTTCACCCTGGACATGCACCAGAGAAGGGATGCTCAGGCTAAGGATGGGTTGGTATTTCTAGTAATGCTTATTTGGAAGTCAGATTGAAAAGTAGGTCTACTGGGGCTGGGAGAATGGCACAATGGTCATAACATTTGCCCTGCAAGCACAAGACCCTGAGTTCCATTCCCTAGCACCACATAAAGCTGGGCATGGTGGTGCATGTCTGTAATCCCAGCACTCAGGAGGCTGAGGCAGGAGGATTACCACGAGCCCGAGGCCAGCCTGAGCTACGTAGTGAGGTCAGGACCAGCCTGGGCTACAGAGCAAGACCCCATCTCAAATAATAATAATAATAATAATAATAATAATAATAATAATAATAATAATGAAGACCTATTAAATGGACTTTAGAATATTCCCTTTGTGGGGTGTTCACAGAAAAATTATAACGATGATGGTAAGAGTTTTTGTTGTCTTTTGCTTTTTCCTTTTCTGCCTTCTGCAGTGCTGGGGTTGTAGGTGTGTCCCGTCCTGCCTGGCCCAATGGTAAGGTTCTATTAGAGCATCGAGGCCCTAAGTGATGCACCAGGAAGGTTTGGGGAGGCCAACACGAAGTCGCGCCCACAGCCAGCTAGTGAGGAGCCCTGTTCCACGGGAAATCCCTCTCCGATTGTGTTCTGTCCTTCTCTGCAAACATTGCATTCTGCAATAACTTTTAAACATTGGGAAGATTCAAAAGGAAAGGACCCGACAGCCCAGACCCCTCCTCCCATTTCTGACCTATCTGTAATTTTGTTGTAACTCACACTTTAACTTGCCTAAAGATTGACTGTGTTGCCTTAGCAGCATCCACAAGTCAATGCATATGCAAAACTTGCACATTGTCAACACAAATAGTTTTCATCGCTGCTTTTCTTCCTGAAATACAATCCAGCCAATGTTGAGAAACTGGTTTTGGTCTTGTTTCTTCAGCTGTTCTAAGAGGACAAGCGCCATCTTTTCATGGTTTACTTCACAGGGAGCTTTCCTCTTTGACTCTCCTACACTTCCGTTGGACTGGACGCTAGACCCAGGGCTTGGGGAACTCTGGCCAAACATTTTAGTTTAGATGCTCAGAATACCGCAGGGCAATTTATGTTGCCTGGCCCTGAGGGCTCCCACGAGCAGCATGACCTGAGTGGCCTTGCGACATGAGCTGTGTCTGTGGTAAAGCCATTGTGGTCTCCTTGGATTGGGCAGTTATGTGTGGGGCGACGTGTTTGGCAGCGTACGAATGTCTTCCTGCTCAACGTTTGTCTAAGTTTTCATATTCTTTCGTGTCCTCGTCTGATTTCAGGTTTGGTGGTAGTGGCACACTGACGGTCCCATTCACTCATTAGGTTATTCTATTTACACTTCATCACTGTATCCTTTTGTGGAAAAAAAAAAAGCAGAAAAATACCTTCTTTTTTGTACTGAGGATCAAACCCTGGGCCTTTGCACTGAGCTATACTCCCAGCCCAGTTTTTATTTCTTTATTTTGAGATACAGTCTCACTAGGTTGCTAAATTGTACAGGGTGAGCTTAAACTTGTGATCCTCTTGCCTCAGCCTCCCAGAATGTTGGGATTAAGGCCTGTGCAGGCAGGCCCGTCTCACAATAAATTCGTAATTCTTTCCTTTTAACTGATGATTTATTTTTTTTTAGCAAGTGATAAAACACTGTAATAGTGAAACAGGCTGGGAGTATAGTTCATCAGTTAAAGTGCTTAAGCACAGGGTCCTGGGTTTGATTCCTCAGCCTCGCAAAAGCAGGTCTGGTGGCAGATGCCTGTAATTCCAGCACTCAGGAGGCTGAGGCAGGAGGACTGCTGTGTGTTATAGGCCAGCCTAGTCTTCAGCTTGCACTACAGAGTAAGACTATGTCTCAAAATAAAAAAAAAAAAAAATGAAAAGTTAAAAAATATTCTTATAAAGTGTTCAGAAATCTTGAGGTTTTTTTCACAGTCATCAGTAGTTAGGCTAAGATAATAATATCACTGTGGGCATATTCTGCTTTTCTGTGGATTTATCAACTACAATATGCCTGCTCTAGAGTCTGTTTAGATCTAGATAATCCCACAATTCATCTTCTTGGGAGGGAGGAGGGACTGAATTCAAACTTCATGAAAGAACAGACAGAAAGAGACTGTTCAGACGCTGTAGCGCAATCCGGCCACCAGTGGTCAAGGGAAGGATGACTGCTGTGTGACGTGGTGAGAAAGCTCTCTGCAGGTCTGGGCTCTGAGGACTACGGAAGTGCCACACTCCAGCCACAGAGCAACTTGGAGCTCTGTTCCTTCTGCTGTCCCCCGCTTTCCTTGTCTGCTTCTTACTCATCAGAAGCAGCACGACTGAGGTTTCAGAAGAACAGAATCACTGCAGATTTTTTTTTCTCTTTTTTACTTATTTCTTTCACCATAGGACACAGCAGGTATTTATGTCCGCCTGGACCATAGCCCAGTGAGTAACTAACTCCCATGCCAAAATGAAGGCCCCACAGTGTTGTGAGGGCCTGAGGAGTTAATCAGAACTTTCCTGGCCCCTCTGGCTCCTCTGGGCTTCCTCCCCAGGGACTCTTCTCAAAACATACAGAGATAATAACCCCACTGAGTACACCTCCTCCCTTTGTAAGGTGTCAGGCATTGGCCTGGTTCAAAACCCCCTAGGTGGTGGCTCTGTTCTTCCTCTGTGCCAGTCATTGGGATGAGAAACCAGTGTGGAAAGAGGGGAGTCATGGGAAGGTGAGGAGGGAGGAAGGTGGCAGGTGGGGCCAATTCACCACCTCAAAGCTCCCCTATTGTCACTGAGCCCTGAGAACAAGCTGTGATATGCAGCCAGCACAAATGTTAATACAACAGGATAAGGGGAGACGGCCCTTGGCAGGAGAGCCTTGCTGCCGGCCATTTTTGTACTTTGAGGTGGTCGGAGGAGTCCCTGTGCACTCACCAAGTGCACCATGCGCCCTTCCCAGCCTGTCCTCAGCAGCTGCTGTAATATTTTCGCAAGTGGCTTCAAAGCTCTACGTGGCAAGGCTTGCCAACCCGCGGGGCTCATGTGGTCTTCCCTTTGTACTTTGTGGTTTGCCTATTTAAAAAACGCCTTTTTCTCAGAGAAAATTAAGAATCATCCCAGAAATTAGCTTCGCTTCACAGGGATTAGAACCCAATTTAAAGTTCTAGTGACATTTTAAAGACCTATTTGTTATGTCATAGAACGTCAGCATCTGTGTGATTCTGGGAAAATGCTGAGGATTGAACCCAGGGCCTTCCCACTGAGCTACATACCCAGCCTCATCTTGTCTTTCAGTTTGGGTCAGAATCTCAGTAAGTCAGTAAGTTACTCAGGCTGAGCTTCAACGTGTGATCCTCCTGCCTCAGCCTCTTAGAGTGCTGGAATGACAGGTGAGCGTCACCCCACCTGGCTATGTGATGCTTAATCTTTATTTTCCATTAGTATGACAGAAGGTTTAGAAGTATGTCATAATTTTTTCACATGAAATGTGGTGGAATAAAATTTTTTTGTTTTTAAATTAGATTTGTGTGTTTTTCTTAAGGAAAGTGGTTCCTCTCCAGGATTTTTTGCTACTGGTCTCCCCACAAACCTCACCCCAAATGCCTGCTGCCCCTTCCCTCCCAACTCTGCCCCACGTCAGGTAATTAGCATAGTACCCTCATTTCCTCAGGATGAATGCAGAAAGAGAAATTCATCAGTGGCCTTTGAGCTGCAGAGTAACAATTTTGGGCTCGAGGAATTCCTAAAATATTTGCTTAGGGAACCTGGCCAGCAATGCCCAGAGTCTAAAAGTTAGCTATTTTTCTGGTTCTTTGCACATGAAAAGAAGCAGAGAGTTGATCTGAGAGTTAGAAATTAGAATGCCTTCCTAAGAAAGAGACATGTTCCTCCTTTTTTCTTCGGGAGTCCTTAGTTTGGAGACAGTAAGGACAAAGGTGCAGTTCCACTGACTCTTAGAAGCCCATCAGGACAGGGAAATTCTCCATAGCTCAGGGTGAAAAGTCATAGGTGTGGAGGTGACTGGCGAGGACTCAGTGTGAGAGTCCCCTGCAGAGAAGCCGAGCTGACATGGAGGCAGATGCCTTATACCTGCCCCAAGGAGCCCAGACTCAGCCGAGGACCAGCAGTGGCCATGGCAGGTCTGGAGCTGGAGTTGGGTGAGTCTAGTATGCCAGCCACCTATGAGGAAGGGTGTGCTGGGTCAGCCTCAGGAGGAGCACAAGGGTCCTCTCTGGATACAAAAACCAGTCCTGAGGCTGGAGCAGCTCAGTGCTCAGAGCACTTGCCCAGCAAGCACTAGACCCTAGGTTCAATTCCCTACCATCATATGAGCCAGGTGTAGTAACACATTCCTATAATCCCAGCACTTGGGAGGCTGAGGCAGGAGAATTACTTTGACTTTGAGGCCAGCTTGGCCTATATAGTAAGCTCAGGATCATTCTGAACTAAAGAAGGAGAACTTGTTTTAATAACAACCACAACAAAAATTAATTCTAAGGAAAACAAAATAAAAATAGAAAGATTTCAGAAAATTTCAAAGCCCTAACGTTACTCATTTGTTGAAGCACAATTAGGTTCTAGCACGTGCGTGCACACACACACACACACACACACACACACACACACACACTGCTTAATGAAAAGGTAAGTGCAGCTAGAAATTTCCAGTCATTTTATCCTACCCTTACCTATCTGTTTTTAAGACAAGTGGATTGTGTGTCAAATGTATTAGTCAGATTTCCATTGCTGTGGCTAAATATCAGAGAAAATCAAGTTAAAGGAGCAAAGATTTAATTTGGCTCATGGATTCAGAGGTTTTAGGCCCTGATCATTTGGTCTGGTGGTTTTGGAAAGTATAGCAATGCAGTCATGATGAATGTAAGTAACAGAGGACAGGTTCTCACTACATGGAGAGAGAGAGAGAGAGAGAGAGAGAGAGAGAGAGAGAGAGAGAGAGAGAGAGAACAGGCAGATAGTGGTGCCCATATGCCCTTCCAGGACAAGCTCCCAGTGACCCAACTTCCTCCCACTAGGCTACAACTCCTAAAGATGCCACAACCTTCTACTACACTAGAGACCAAGTCTTCAACATATGGGCCTTTTCGGGGAAATAGCAGATTAAAATACGGCAGCAAATGATGATAGAATCTATACTTGGATGAACCTGTGAGAAACCAGTTCAATATTTACTCCAAAGCAGCTTTCACTGCTTCAAAGAGACTTAGAAAGGTAGTGTTTAGATCTCAGCAGGACTGGCCACCGGAAGGTCATAAAGAGGATTTCGCCCCCCCCCCCCCTTCCAATATGAAGACTGCACAGGAGGGAAGCTGATGAGTTGATTAGAAGCCTTTCTGAATTTGGGAGGACACACAGTCAGACATCTAATGAAAATACCTGAGAATTCATTTTTATGCTTCACGTTAATTGAAAATTAAACAGAATGTTTTTCTTTTTCAGAGGATGAAATTCATCTCTGCAACACGGAGCTGGCTTTCTCCACTATCAGTTGGTGAATACATAGAAGAGCTTGTTCAATATTAGCTTCAGAAATGTGTAATTTGGAATGTAAACCAGCTGCCAAAGGAGGAGGGGAGAAAAGCTTTAAGATATTCCAGAAAAAAAAAAAAAGAACAGAAAGTTTCTTTTTAATCATCGCCTCTGGTTCATGTCACCTGGACTGCCACCTCAATATAATAATATGGAAATCAGGATGGATATTTATCACAATATTATATATAACTTGCCTCTCTGAGTACATAATGGGTGATAACAATGTGAGTGATTCAGTATTAACTGTACTAGGAACAGGCATCAAAAATTGAATTGGATGAGAGGAAGGGGAGTTTGGGGTAGATGTCAGGTCATTTTGCACAATTCTGGGAAATGTTTACAAGAGACTTATGGAGATGACCCAAAGGTAAACCCTTGAAGTGGCAGCACAAATACAAAAAACTGAGACAATGCAGAGAAAATGTTAGACAACCTGCTGGGGTTATTGAAAACTAATGATTCCTGGAAGAAGAGAAATATCCTCTCAAGGCTCTATGACTTCTGGATATCCCAGAAAAAGACCCAGCCTTTTCTGGGCTGGACCAGCCCCAGTGGAGGGAAGCCAATGACCTGGTCAGCCTCTGGAATCTTTCCTGTCCTCAGCACTCCTGATTGATAGCATAATGGCAAGTGTCCAGGAAGTGTGTGCACTGTTGGGCTAGTTTTCCATCAATGAAACTTCTTGTTGATCTTTTCACTAAACAAAGGTCAAATAATTAAAAGACATCGATGTTTTATTATCATCAGGAGGCCCCTTTGAAGCTTAATGCTGAAACATCCTCATTTATTGATTGTAGAAAAACAAGTAATAGAGCAAAAATTTGAAATGCTAATGTATACAAAAGCAAGTAAAATACTTATGGTAAAAAAAAAAATAGCTTTGTCTCTTTTAGGGGTTAGTGTGGGGATCTCTATAGGCTAGAGACATAAAAGCTCAAAGTGGTTACAGTTTATCACCAGAGGAAGTGTCAAATCCTGGGTGTTTCACTTCTGTATTTGAATCAACTTGGGTGTTTTTGAAAAATTCAAATTTCTGGGATTGAATCCAAACTGCCAGTCAGGCTCTATGAAGGGTTCAAGATTTATTAACTCCAATTTTAATAATTTTGACAAGATTTTTACATACCTTGATGTTATGAATGAAACGTCTATTAAAAACATGATGAAACATTTTTATTCAGGGTCAGGTCACAGTTGAAACGTGAAGTTCATAAGTGTCTCTTTAGTTATTCAAATCACAATGCAAATACCAAGAAAGGGATGGGATGCCAAGTACCGGCATGCATGTAGATCTGTCTCCAAATGATTTCGGTTGGGTTTCGGTTGGCCGAGAGGGTATTTGAAATCTTCTTAAAATAGGAAAAAGTCTTGGTCAACTCACTGGAGCAACTAAAGTTCCATAAAAGCGGAGCTGGGTGGCACTTTTTGAGCCCATCCAACCCATTTCCGTCCAACCCTGGAAGTGCAGGTGGTTAGAACCCTGGGCCCAGAGTCAGTGAGAAGGTCCCAGCACCCACATAGAAAGGGGTAGAAGACAAAGGTTAAAAAAAAAAAAACCAAAATCCCCCTTCTATTTCTTGCTGAAGGTAGGGCCCACTTTTTCTAATTTCAGCAACAATTAATGCTTAAGAATCCAAAACTTGGGACATTTGTTAGAAATTTAAGAGATTTCTTTTGCTGATCCTTTGCCCAAATCCTACAATGACTCTAAGACAAGTCTTATCACTCCTATCAGAGCTCCAGGCTTCATTTGCAATGGACAGCTTCCCTCTTCTCACTGATCTGCAGACCTCAGCACAAAAATCAGAAATGCCTATGCTCAGAAAAGCCCTTCTCTTCTGATTTACCTTCAAAATCTGGCCAACTTGTCACCTTGCCTAGTGAATATTCTTGCATAATACTGCACATGGCATATCATTTTTTTAACGAGGCCAACATCAGCTTGTGCATTCTTCTGTTTCTTTCAGGGTGTGCTCTGTTTTAATCTGTCTGTTACTCCTGTCTTCCCCACAAGGCTAGGTAGGGTACCTATTTCACCATTGTATTTTCAGTGCTACTTAGCTTGTGAGTTAATTGGCTGATGAGAGCTGGGGCCATCAGCATTCAAGCATGGGTCTCTAATAAAAATGAAGTTAGATAGTGTTGACCCAGACCCTGAATGGTCATAGAGCCAGTCTCATCCAACAGCTGTGACTGCCACTGAGGCCAGAGCAGTCTTGGAGGTAACCATTTGGGAGAGAGCATTTTCGTTTTTAGGTTCTGGTCCTTGGTCAGTTACTCTTGCTCCATTGGCAACTATATTCTCTACTGTATTTCAGTTTGTCACTGGGACACTTCAAGAACTTCCCACTTTGTACTGCAAGGTCTTACATCTTAACAAGTTGTATGAATTTCTCTGTCCTTCATTTATGGGTTGCCAGCCTTGCACCCTGAGGGACAGGACTCTCAACTGTTGTGTCCTGACCTCCTCTACGATTGCATGCATCGCCAGAGGGACAACAGCCCCCAGGAGCGGGAAAGCCATACACTGCTTTGGACAATGCAGCCCTTTTCTAAGTTAGATACTTTGTGTGTGAGAATAATTGTAAGCTTTGCACAGAATATCAAATACCAGCCAGATTATTTTTAAAGACAAGCTATTCAATGTATAATAAAACTAATGTCTGTGCTTTGTTCTAGGCAAAGTAAGATCTTTTTTTTTTATGGATCCAAGAAGGTATAACAGGGACAATGACCTTGTATCCACTCCTACTCTTTGGTTTGTCTTTCATCAACACAAACAACAACTCACAAGAGTTGTCACTTATTTATAGGTAAATTAATTGAGGAGAGTCAAAGGTTTTCAGTCTTCAGGTTTCCTGAAGATTTGACGATATTTTACCTCAATTTTCCAGGCAATGTCTAAAAGAACCAAATTGTTATCAACATGGAGCAAACTTTGGGATGCTGCCTTGCAGAAGCCAATTGAAGTTTCAGAGATAGGGTTGTTGTTGTTTTTTTTTTTTTTTCTTCTGAGATAATTGCTTTATCTTTCATGTGACATTTTTCTAGACAAATGAACTTTACTGGACAAATGAAAAAAAAGTATCAGAGACTCTTGCACCCACAGGGACTCAGCCTGGCTCACAGGAAAGCAGGGCAAGCTCATGTCCCTGGACTATAAGTACTCAAACCCAGGCGCAAGCCAAGACCTGACCTACCAGCCAATCAACATGCTCCGACAATGGCAGAGCTCGAGTGTTTGTTTAAATCCTAAGAGACAGAGCTGGCCAAATCATGCATGCTAGAATGGCAAAGGGTCTTCAAAAGAACCTATTCTAACTTCCACAAGAGTTAAATTTCTAACCAAGAACAGTTACAGTTTCTCAAAAGATACTACTTGTGAATGCCAAGCAATTTCAATTTCAATTTCACATGGTATTGCCACAGCACCTGCTCAATGCATAGCCTAGGTTGGAAAGGGTGGAGTCTGAGTTAAGAGTTTGCTCTGTGTGAAGCCACCTTGGAAGTACTTGAGTACACAATCTCAATCCTCAGAATAGACTCAGGAAAGGAAATGTTGTTCTTCTAATTCTACAGAGATTGTCAAAGAGGCTACCTAAAAGGACTGTTTATATTCAAGTGACCAAAATTGACCTCTGAGCCTGCATAAGTCATCATGATGGTAATTCAAAGTGGCACTATTAATAAGATTCACCGTTATCTAAGTCTCCAGCAATAAAGGATGAACCGTAATATTCATGGCTCCTCTGTGCAATTGGACACCTCAGAACCATAGAACAATTTCTTGGAAGTGTTCTTGTTGGTATGGCAAGATAAAACTGAGTTTCACAGTCATAGAACAGTATCTACTTTAAAAAAAAAAAAAACGGGTCTCCCTCTGTAGTTCAGACCGGTCCTGAACTCACTGTGTAGCCTAGGCTGGCCTTGGACTCACGTCAGTTCTCCTGTCTCGGCCTCCTGAGTGCTAGGACTACAGGTGTGTACCACCATGCCTGGCTTTTATGTGGTGCTGGGCAATTGAACTCAGAGCTATGCACTTGCTAGGCAAGCACTTTAACCTCTGTGCCATTCCTCTAGCCCTACCAATATTTACAGAAGATATAAATAGAATTTTGTGATATGTATTTCAACGACTATATAAATGTATAATTAACTGACATATTTTACAAGAAATCCAGAAAGACATGCCAAATTGTTATGAATGGTGTTTATCTGCTGGTATTAGGAAAAGAGATATTTTATCTCCTTTTGTTAAATCTATTTTTCTATTCACAGTACAATAATCACATGTTGACTGATTTGAAAATTTATATAGGCCAGGCTTAGTGGTACAGGTCAATAATTCCAGTGATTGGGGAGGCTGAGGCAGGGGGATCTCAAGTTTGAGCCTGCCAGGCAACATAGTGACTTAATAAGGTTCTGTCTCAAAATCAAAACCAAAAGTGGGCCAGGATATAGCTCAGTGCAAATGTCTTGGGTTCTATCTCCAGTACACAAAAGTTACATAAAATAAAAATGAAAAGGCGATTGCTAAAAATAAATAAATTTGTATTAATGATAAGATTGACAAACTGGTAACCACAAGGACTGAAAATACTCTTTGTAACACGGGGAACCTTGGGAGTGTCCAAGGGTGGGTGATGCCCATGACTTGGCAGAATCGTGCAGACTCACTGGGCCCTCGTATCACAGCTAGGCATCCACTTTCCTAGACATTGTATCTCAGAAGAGATGGAAACACAATCGTTCTAAATTTAACGATTGGAAAACAGGAAGAAACTTAGACAAGTCCATTGTATACAGGAACTGTAATCTACGAAAGGCACAAAAGCCCATTTTCTAATGGAATGCCCACAATAGGAACTTTTTTTTCAGGGCACAAAAAGTATCCTTGTCACTGACCCTTGATAAGTACCCTAGAAACAGTTTTTAATTTTCTCAACTCTAAAAGAATGAAACCACTGCCTTGTGACGCAGGCCCTTGAGAGAGGTAACCAAGCAACAGATTTATGGGTTAGTATAGCAACGTTTCTGATTGTTTTGCTGCAGTTAGGGGTCCCCTTCCAACTTAGGGAGACACAGGGGGATCCACAGGGCCTGAAGAAACCCTCATCTGGGAAAAGGACAAGGACCCATGAATATGGACTGGCTTTTTGGTACCAGGGACCAGATAAATGACAGATCAGGGACAGGGAGTGGGGATGGTCTGGGGTCATCCAAAGACATCACATTTATTGTATATTTTATTTCTATTACTGCTGCATCGGAATACTTTCTGAAATACCCACACCACTCACCATAGTGTGGGCTCAGTGGGATTCCTGAGCTTATTTCCCTGTAACCAGATGGTCCCATTTGGGGGGCAGTGACAGGAGTTGGGGCTCAGGCAGTATTGAAGGATGATGATTAGCAGCTGAAAAAAGAGATGGAGCTTTGCCTGTGACCAATACAAGCTCACAGCATGGGAGTTCAAGACCCCTGGCCTCGACTGAGGCTGACTTCAAGCCTGGCCATGTAAATTCTTCTCTGCCTTAGTCACTTTTTCATTGCTGGGACAAAGTACCTGACCCTCACAACTTACGGGAGGAAAGGCCTATTCTAGCTCACAGTTTCACGAGATCTCATTCCTCTCCCAGGTGGCCAGCAATGGTTGGAAGGGTCTGGTGGAGGACAGCTGCTTCGGGCATCACAAGAGGAAGGATTTGCGGCCTTCAGAAGAGGCTGAGGCAGGAGTATATATCCTTCCAGGCCACATACCCAGGAATGTGCCCGTGGACTGATCCCAGCACTTCCAAAATCCACCATGTGCCCTGAATGCCCCTCTCCAGGTCAGACCCCACCTCCTAACAGCATATCAAGCCCACAGTCATGAGGCTTCTGTGGCACATTTCAGACTCCAACTCTAGTGCTTTCTTTGTATGCTTGCTTTCATGACAGTGCCAGGCACGAGGCCACCCCGCTGGCCTTGCCTTTGTCCTGTCTGCAGTGTGGTGGCCCTCTGCTTGGGGGCTGCCTCACCTTCTCTGCTGCCTCACATCCACAGAGGCAATGTGGCTAGTTTAGGGATGCTCAGGGATGGCCTTGGGCCTCTGAGGAGAGGATGGCATGGAGGCACCCCAGGAAACAAAGGCCAGTTGGACTGGAGCACAGAGAAGCAGGACTGGGTGTGAGACGGAGGTGTGTGAGCTTACTAAGGTACACGGTGGGCAGACGGTACTTTGGATTCTGCTATAATTGGTTCCTTTACTTGCCTTTCAGGCTCCGAGCACCTACTCAGCCAAAGGGAGGTTCCTGGTAAGCTGTGCTGTTTTTATACCCTGGTATTTTTCTCACTGAGGTGGAGACCATCCAGGGCAAATCCTTGTCTTTCCAGCTCGTAATTCGGCGCCAAATACTTCACTGCAGCCTTTATAAACCATCAGTTTGCATCAACATTTAGTGCTTGGAGTTGGTTGCTTTTATAACATTCCTTTTACTCACATTTTCAATACCTGGAGGTGGCCATGGTCAAGAGCCAACACATGAGGGGTAATGGAGACACAGATGGAATGATTAATATGCATTAAGTGAAAGGTGTGTTGCCGCTAACCTGCCTCAAAATAGTCCCCCCACCTTGAACATGCGACCCATCATTCTTGCCACTGTCCAAAACAGTTCTGGAAAGTCCTTTTTTACTAGTCTTTATGTGACCAAAACCACAGTGAGTGACGCTGCCAAGTGCCACCCTACTTAAAAGCAGGCTCATAAAACACGGCGGCATGTCCTCATCTACCTAGTTCACCAGATCTGGTGCTGCACAATGTGGGCACCTCTCCAAAGGTCAAAATGACCACGAAAGGTCAGCATTGTGAGCTGATTCAGGACATTGAGGCGGCCATGATAGTGCAGCTGAAGACACCAAAGAGGACTTCCAGAGCTGCTCCAGAAAGCATTAATATTGTGGTTTGGCTCTGGAATGTCCTCCCCAAAGTCTCATGTATTTGAATGTTATGGATTGTCTATGGGACCATGTGCTGTTGTGAGATTGGGGCCTAGTCTGGAGGCATGGATGATTATGTGGATATATTTTCACTGTCATCTTACAAATGAGGTAACCTGGACCCATGAAGCTATTAGCCAAAGTTCACAGCTAGTAGGTAGTCAACAAGTTTTAAGTGAATTCTTTTACAGCTATTCACTGGATCTATTTTAAATAATCATTGTAAAGACTCAAGAAACAGAAAAAGCTTGAAAGTCTGGTAAGAAATTCACCTATGGAATTATAGACACATACTGATTAGTGACACTTTATAATTTTAGATATAAACTACACTAGTCTGTGAAAAAGAAAAAGTAAAATGACTCTTGTACCAGGAAGTTGGATTTGGTGTTTATGTAAAATTGTCCAAGTTGTTTTATTATAATCTTACATGATTTTTCAGAAGTAATTCTGTGACAGCAGGATAGATGTAAACAGCAGCTAGTGCACTCCAGAGGAAGGTGCCTCAGCTTCTGTGAGCAGTATTGAAATGATTATGTGGCATTTTATTTTATATCTTCATTAATCTTATCTACCTATTTATTCAGTCTTGTAGGTATTTCCTGTCAGAACATGGAACAAAATTAGAGGACAGAGGTTTAACTCCACCTTTTTATTTTCTTTGTCTTAGAATTTAACTGCATTGTGTAGAGTTTAAAGGTTTCAAGAACTTGAAATATTACCCAAGGCACTGAAATGGACAGAAACATGCACTCACTGGTACTTCCTGTTGCTCTGCAGAGATGCTGGGTGCTGAGGGAGGGAGAAAGAGCACAGTGCGTAACTGAGAAAACTGTGCCACACTTGATGACAAGCACTGGGCACCATACTTGACATTCCTTGGAGGAGAGAGAATTATGGCCCTGTTTCTTGAGAGAGAAACCACCTCAACACACATATGTGGATGCACATGTGCGTGCGCGCACGCACACACACACACACACACACACACACACACACACACACACACAATTTAAAAGGAAAAGTGCCAATACAGCACAAATGGAACTAGTTTATGTATGATCCCCTGAAGAAAAAAATGTTTACTCTCTTGCAGCTATGATAGAGTATGTCCAAATTAGCAGAAAAAGAAACATCCAGAAGCAGGCTAGATTCTTAAAAGGGGAGCAACTTAAATAATTCAAGGGAACTGGAATGCAAACCTAAATCCTGCACCCGTGGTTCCCCATCTCTGGTTCCACTAGAGACTTGTACATATGTTTCTTTTCCACCTGGACCTGCACTGCCTGCCCTTTCACCCTGTGCCTGAAACTTGTAGAATCTATGGGGACACACTGCCATCTAAGATGGGGCTCTCTTACTCATACATACTATGAAATCATATATCATCTGGGATTTCAGATGAGTAGTCAAATTGGAAATCTTTAAAGTTTGTACTTTCCACAGGAAGCCTCAATCCTCCCTCCACAGATGATTTTGATTTTGGAGGACACAGTGGGCCTTTAACTTGTTCATCTTTGAAGGGATGTAAAATTCCAAGACCCCTTCCCTACCCTACAGAAACAGTAATAAAACATACTTTGGGATAAAATTCCTTCAGCTTCAGAAGGAGAAATAGATGAATTATTTTGAGGAAATGAGACATGACCCAACCCTTCACCTGAAAAAAAAAATAGACACCGAACTGAACTTTCCACAGAGTTCACAACAAAAGATAATAGAAACTTTCTTTTTGAAAAAGAAATCCTAATTTTTCCATTAGGCACTGTTCTATTCCCAACATTGCCATCTGAATTAAGATAGAAAGATCAACTGGATTCTTTCTTCTCAACAGCCCTGGTCACCAACAGAGAGTCACAGAGGACCGTCTTTGGATTTGTCACTGAGGCCGTGACATCTGGAATACTTACATCAACTGCTTCTAAGGACTCATTTGGTTATAATGAATCACTGGGACAATTTTTGAGTCTTTACCTTAATGAGTAAGAAATCTTGTTTTCAATGAGGCTATCTTAATATCAGTTCATCGTGGAATTTCTTTTTGTATATAAAGTAATTATTTGTGCCAAGCATCAGCCCCTTCCAGCCAGGTCCCATCCCCCAACAGTACACAATATCCATAGACACATGAGACCACCATATTCTGCCCTTGGCCCCTAGAAGACGCATATCTGTTCCCTTAAGCAAAAGATATTTAATCCTTCTCTAAGAGTTGCCAAAGTCTTAACAGTTCCAACACTGTCAAAGAAAGTCCAAGTCAAAGTCTCCTCTGAGATGCAAAGCAAACTCTCACCTGTGAGCTCCTGTGAAAACCAGAATTAAGCACTTCCAACATACAATGGCACAGGGCAAACCTTCCCATTCCAAAGAGAGGAATTGGAAGACAAAAGACAACTGGACCAAACCAATTCCTAAACTCAACAGGCCAAGGCAATGCACTACTGGCTTCACCTTTATAACTTCACACATTGCCCTCCCAGAGGCACATTGCTTGGTCTCCAAAGTCTTCCTTTGAAATCTGGGTGGAAGCCTCTGTGAACCCACAACTATTAACCTCTGCAATCCTGTAAAGCCAGAACAGCATGGACGTCAACAAGGTCGGCCACTGGTTTGAGCAGCAGCCTGGCTTCCTTAAACAAATGGTATAAAAGTCTCTGGGTTCTCTTAGATGATTGAACTCCAGGTAGCTGAACTCTAAAAGACATTTTTCCTTTGGCCCTGGATTACACATCTCAGAGCCAAGTCTTTTGTCTCTTCACCATTGAATTGGTAAGGGCTGGGGTCTTGCTGATTTTTGAGATGCTCTCAAGGTATCGTTCTTATAGTCTTGAGTGCAAGTAGTTGGCTTTCTTTTAATGCTAATCTCCTTAACTTCCTTGTGCTCTTTGGCCCAACCACTGTAGGCCGCTTTAGTGTGGCACTGCAAACCTTCTGTATGAGTTTTCTCTGCTAGTTTTTACTGTCTTTCACCATAGAGTTGGATAAAAGCTGCAAATAGCAACCACATAACAGCATGAATATCAATCTGCCTTGAGATTTCCTCCACCAGATTAAGTAGTCCACTGCCCTTAACCTCAGTTTCAGGCAAAGTCTCTGGACAAGGACAAAATGCTGAGAAACTTTTTTGCCAGAGAATAGCACTTGTGACTTTTAGACCACTTGCCAGTATGAAACTTCCCATCTGAAACTTCTAGAGACTATCCTTTCCAATCCACACTTCTATCTGCATTCAGGTCTTCTGAGCCTTGACCAGAATCTCCCATCAAGCTCAGCTCAGAACACCCTAGGCATCTCTAGCTGACATTCTCAAACTTTTCCAACCACTTCCTGCAAGCTGATTTCAAAGGCTTCCAAACTACCTGGTCAGGTAAAGTCAAAAAAACAACCCCACTTCTCTGGTACCAATTTCTGCCCTAGTTATTTCCTCATCACTGTGACTCAATATCCAGTATCCACAACTTCAGTTTACAGTTTCAGAAAGTCATAGTCCATTCACAGGTAGGTGACTGGAAAATGGTGGAATCACACGGCAGGGCCACATCTAGAGCCAGAGCCACAGCCAGTGCTCTGGAGACAGAGGACTTCACCATATGGCAGAACAGAGACAAGACTGGGACCGAACCAGCAAATGATTCTCCAGGTCAAGCCCTAAGCATCTGCCTCTTCCAGCCAGACCCCACCCCACAAGAGTACATAGTATCCATCGGTACATGAAGCTTTTGGGGAGACATTCCAGATCCAAATCCCAACATACTGGGAAAGCTTTCTTTAATTTTTAGAGAGGTGAAAGAACACACAGTGATCTTTGTAGAAAGGAGCATCACTGAGGAGGCAAAGATGTTTAAGACAAACCAATAAATTCTGGACTTTTTTTAAAAAACTTTAAATAAGATGTCTGGTCTTTCTCTGGGATCAATAACTCTCTCTCAGCAATTCTTCTAACTCCATCTGATGGCAAATTTGCAGAAAGAAAATTTTATTGAGGCTTTCTCATGAAGAGAGTACCATTCAATGAATTATTCTCTTACTTTTCTAAAATCTTAAATATAATTCAGAAGTTTTTATATCAAGAAGAAAAGAAATTTTAAGCATAAAAGACACACATGGTCTTGCAAGTTCAGATTATCCCACTGGGGCAGTGTTTAAGTAATTGATTTTGAGTAAATTTGGCCTGAAAGTGAAGTCAGCCAGCCTTCGTGAGTATTCTGGGAACTAAATGGGAACACAGATGGTGAAATGGAAAATTTCAAAGGCTTCACCCAAAATTCTCTATTCTTTTATTTTACCTTGTTGTACAAAACAAATCTAGATGCCTGTAATTGCAAGAAGCATCTGCTTCTTGTAGCTCTAGAGGGTTTAAAAGTCTATGGCACATGCTTAGTTACTCTAAAAATATGTCCACAAGAAACCCAAATGAACCTCTCAGGTAGGTCTACCTCAGAGTGCTCACGTCTGCATGTTTTGCCTGGTAAATGCTTAGAGGAGACCACGGTGGGTCAAGGCCTCATTTGTGTCTTCATTTCTGCTCATCTGGATTATTGCTGTGTTGGCATTTGTCTCTGGTTTTCTCGAGGAGACGAGGAGGAGCTCCTCATCCTCCACCAGCTCATGCTTTCTTCTTTACCCCCAACCCTTCAAACCTACAACCAAGATTTTCACTGTGTCTCAGGTCACTCTTTTCTACTTTGCAGAGAATCTGTAGCAACGTGTTCACAATAACTCATGTCCTCTTTTTTCCAGCAGCTTCTTAGTTCACCCCTTATTATACCTCAGAAAAAATGAGTCATAGTCTCAACTGGGAGCGCCATCAAAAAGTGATAATCAGACCCAGGCTATTGCAACAGAAGAGCCTACAGTGGTTCAGTCTCAATCTTGGTACACCCCACTGGGGGGAATTCTCCCAAAGTCAGCTGCTCTACCCACAGATAAAGCTAACTCCTGTTTACACTGCAGGGCAGCAGTCCTCATACCACAGCTATATTTTACCTCTCCAGGTAATGAATATGCAAACAAGCATATTCACGTTCAATTATTACATCATAAAAACCTTTAAGTTCTCTCTTTTTTTCCAAAGGAAGTCCATCTCTCCCCGGACTATTGAGTGGGATGTGCACTGAAAGCCTTGGAAATGCATTCTGGCACAATCTTTCCTGCTTCGAGATGAGGTACAAACTTCATGGAACTATATTTCCATGTCTTGGGTCTTGAGTTACAACTTAAATCTTTAACAGTATTCATCCTTCATAATTTGGAACCAAAAGAATAACATCACCGATTGATTCTGATTTGGTATCGTTTGACAATTCCAATAGCCGATTTTTAGGAATTTTCTTGTTTCTTAGGTATCAATCTTTGATCTATTCAGCAAGTGACATTTTATGGGGGGAAGAGCAGGCAGGAAGAGGTGGCCATGTATGGTACCCTTCTCCTCCGTTTTTCCCATCCTAAATGAATTTTCCCCAGTTTTCAGTTTCTTACTGAACTGAAATGTCACCAGGTCTGCAAACCTTTGCCTTCCCTTGTGCCATCTGATGGACAGAAGAACGTGCTTCCTGGAAATATTAGTCCATTGCTACTATAACAGTTATCACAAATCGAGCACCTTAAAACAATAACTCTGTAGGTGAAAAGTCTGGGTAGTCTTGCGTGGGCTTTCTGTTGATAACCTGAGGTCAGAATCAAGAAGTTGGCTGGCTGAGTTTTCATTAATGTGCTTTGAGGAGAACCCATTTCCAGCATTATTCACGCAACACTCACTGCATCATTCAGTCTCACGTAGTTATTGGAATATTCAGCGGCCCATTTGTGGCTGATTGTAATCCGAGGCCACTGTAGAGAACCATCGGACTCCTTCCGCCATGTGTCCCTTTGTGCTCTCTTCTGTTCCTTCCACTGCTGCACCCCCTCGCACCAGCAGACAAAGTGTTCTAAGATCTCTTCTTCTGTGGACCCACATGATTGTTTAGTTCTGCCTGGATAACCCCGTATAATCTTTGTTAACTTAATACTCTATAACTTAATTCCACCGGCGAAGTCCTCTTGGCCACGGGAGATAATTTGTGGGTTTCTGGGAACTATAGAAGGGGAATATTATTGTATCCAACAAACAGAGTAGAATGTGTCCTTCTCTTTCTTTGATTAGGGTGGATACTATGAGATGAAAATTCAAGAAAAAAATATTTCTTGTGTTAGAACTTTAGTTGTCAAACTACCAACTTGTAAGCTGGTGACTGAGAGTCCTAGAGAAAATTTCAAGGTGTCTGTTCAAAAACAGGTGTACAGTTAGCATGTACATTTGCTGGAAGTGAAATAATTGACCATGCTTTCTGTTAATAATTTTTTATAAAAAATACTGTGTTAAGATATACTAGGCTAACTTGTTAAGGGCTTAAGAGAGATAGAAGTATGTGAGAGTTCAGGAAATCACTGGGGCTCTTTGTTACAGGGATGTTTATGGATTGGCAAAAGTCATTTCAGCGCTACTTTTGAAGATGATAAAATAAATGTGTCGTAGTGAAATCTGAAAAAGTTTGGGCTAGATTTGAAGATGCTGGAATGTATACTGAATTGTGCCACTTTTGATTCTTATTAAATATCTAAATATAGGAATATGGCTTAGGTGACAGATCCACGTGAACAAACTGGTGTTTCTCCCATGGACGTGCCTGGCATGGAGATGATGGTCAGTAGTCCCGAGGGGCTTGCCGGGATTTGTTATTCTGAGGGGAACTCCAGGGTGAGGGGGTACCAGGGTTTTCTCTTCCCTTCCCCTTCCTTTCCTCTGGATGCGGACTACTCAGCAGTGACCCACGTGCATCCTTGACCTTTTCTGCTTGGACTTGTATGATGCCTTCTGTTCACCTGCTCCAGGTACTCGCTATGGAGGACCAAGGACTTTCCCACTTGGGCTTATATTGGGGTTCTCATGGGCACGACCTCCTGCAGCTACCAGAGAGAAATGAGAGCAAATGGTGACACACAAACGACATAATGTCCCATGTTTTCACGGAGGTTATGGGCCTTCTTTTAGGTTATAAAACAATCCAGTGAGGCAAGGAGAAAGGCATTTTTAATTTCCTCAGGATGAAGCTGAGCTCTAGAGAGGATCAATTCTTGTCCCAAGTCACATAAATGTCAAGAGGAATTGGTATCATTTGGATCCAGAATCGTAAGTGGTGATAAGACTGCCTGACATCACTTCACATCAATGGTTTTAAGCTGTGTGCGTTAGACAAGGCAGTCATTAGATACACTCTTATCTTATGCCTGCTGGTAAGGTAATTGCGGCAGGTCTTTAAATTTTTTTATGGTATCAGAAATTGAACCCAGGACTTTAACATTGAGCTACATCCTCAGTTCTTTCTAAATTTATTATTTTAAGATAGAATCTCACTAAATCCTTAAATTGCTCAGGCTGGACTCAAGATTGCAACCCCCATCTCAGCCTTCCTGAGTGCTGGGTTTACATATATGCTCATTACCCCAGGCATACAGCAAATCTTACCTACTTCATTCACAGACATGAAATGCTAAAGCACAACTAAGGTTTTGGGTATTTTGTGTCCCAAGGAATGAATTTTAAGATATGGATTCCAATTGAGTTACTTTCCCAGAGATCTTCAGAACACTGTGGGTTAATCTACTTCTCTCCTTTGTCCACACATTTTTCATAACAGCAAGGAACATGTACTCTCCTCCTACAGTACCCCCGCCCCACCCCGAGAGGTTCTGCTGCTCTGAGATTAACTGGTAGCTACACACGGGCTAGTAGCCAAACCAGTGTGATAAGCACTCTGATTTTGATGGACCACTTAAAAAATCATTTTAACTTTTTCAGACCTAATGCAGCTAGAGGGTGCGGGGGTGAGAGGTCTTCCTGTGGGTTATACAGATAACTCATTCCAGTTAACCCCTCTTCACCTGAGATGAGGAAGGCTTTTGCCAAGCAGCAAGGGGCTCCAGTCACATGAAACTTGCTCTCACATCCTCTGGATCCCCTGATTTTCATTTGTCTTGGTAGTTGCACAACCCGGCTTATTTCTATCAGTCTGTTGGAAAATAATCCATCTCTCTCACAAGAACAACATAGTGCTGTCTGCTCTCTTTGGCTGCCTGGTCCAGGCGGCCTCTTCCATTTGTCTTTCTGTTTACATGGAACCCTGATAAGGAGTGAGCTGTGACAAACTCCAGTTCATTCCTGAAGACAAAGATGGCTGACAGGAAGTGCTCCTGGGAGGGCTCTAGGACAAGAATTTCCTCAGAAAGCTGCAAGGATCCTGCACTTCTATGAAGCCTGCATGGCTCTTGCAGTGGTGGATGGAATAAGAAATAGCTTATGATGTCTGAACGTACAACAAAGAGTTTGAAAGTGAAAAACGACACTAATTACCAAAGCTCCAGCGTTTATTAGAAGCTTGTTTGGGAGATAACCAATGATTGTGCACATGTGCCTGTGGAAGAAATTTAGCTTTTCTCACAGGGGCAAAGCTTGTAGGTGAAGGGCATTTTGGCCTGTGCCTTGTGTCATCACTCAAAGATTGTCATGGCATTTGGAGTCCTTATATTTTGTGAGCAGCAGAAAGGCTTGGCAAGTGGACAAAAAGGTTTCAAGGAAATCTCCATCATGAAATTCAGCCACATAGCCCACCAGGCCAGTAATTCATGTCTGAGCCTGGCTTCTATGTCAGATTGGCTGTGGGAGCTCTTCTCTGGAATTGAAAGAGGAGGTGTTACAGAACCAGGCAGCAAAGTACTCGTCAGTTACTATCCTTGATTAGAGATTTTTCCATTACTTCTGTCATTTTATGTACAGTTCTGTCTCCTTCCTGCGATGCTGGAAACCACCTAAATTCCAATTTGAAGTTTTCTCTGGGCTCCAGTGTCCTTGGGTGTGGTTGTTGGTATCAGACAGTGATTTGCCAGTTCTGTCCATCCTGGAGCAGCAAACTGTCCCCTTCCTGGGCAGTAGTGGATGGAGGCATGAAGTGGGACAGAAATGCCCTCAATGGCCAGGACTCTCACTTCATGGCATATCATGCTAAACCCAACCATGAAAGGCACTGCTGTCTCCATCTCTTAGATGAAAAAAAGGAGATCAGAATGGTCATGGCCTACATCCAAGGACAGGCAGCAGAGGTTGGAACCCAATTTTTCTGCCTGTGCAATGCTTAACCTTCTGACTCCCCATGCCCAGCTCTCAGCTTTGTTGATGAGAAGCAGCTGTGATTGGTGAGGACAGAACCCACTGTGCAGACAGCACACCATCCCTCCTGGTTGGGTTCCAATCACCTTGGTACCTAAATATTATAATAGGGCCTTGAAGGGGCTGGAAGAATAGCTCAGCATTAAAGCTCTTTCCTACAAGCTCAAAGCTCTGGGTTCAATTCCCCAGCACCACATTAGGCAGGCATGGTGGCTCATGCCTGCAATCCTAACATTTGGGAAGCTGAGTTAGGAGGATTGCCATGTGTTCAAGGTCAGCCTGGCTTACATAGTGAGTTCAGGACCAGCCTGAGCTGCAGAGCAAGACCCTATTTCAAAAACAGATAAATAAGTAAATGAATAATGAAATATATTAAAACTAAAAAAGGCCTGGGAGAACAATAATGTTTAGTGCACAGAAATGGGTGTCTGAAGACGCCTGTGGGTGTAGGTGGGACAAGAAGAGAAAGTCACTCCAGGAGATCCCCCACCACATGGCCCTACTATCACGTGATGGTTCCGGGTGAGAGAAAGAATCTTCCCACCCTGTCACCTCCTCCCCCACTTTCCTTTTCCCTCTCCACAAAGTCTGTCTTCTTACTTTCTTCCATATCTCTTATATTTTATCATCTTAGAGAAACCACATGATATTTCACTTTCAGGTATCTGATTCATTTCTCCAAACATCATGGTCCCGAGGAGTACCCATTTGGTAGCTGATGTTTATTTCCTTGGTTTCATGGTGCTGGAAGCAGAGATGACATGGAGCGGAGGGGATGAGAACTCACCCTTCAAAGTCCCAACACTGGGACCCACCTCCAACCAGGCCCCAAGCAGCACACTCACCGGCTGGGTTCACAGTGAGTGAGCCCACAGGTAAGTGCAGGACCCCATGATCCAGCCACTTTAAAACTTTAAGACTTTTAGGTACAAACTATAATGCCTGACAGATGCCCAGGACTGAAAGAAGTGATTTGGCTAGAGAGTGGTACATGTTCAATGTGAGGCAAATGGTTCTCTCTCATCTACCCCTTTATTCATATTTAAGAGCATGAATGAACTGACCAAAGGCCCGTGAGCAATGACAGGGGGTCTCTACCCTAGGGACTGGTGTCATTTTCTTAGATGAATAGACACACACATACACAGAACATACATCAGGACAGGAAGCTACAAGTGCCAGTGCAATGTGTGGTCGTGAACACACACAGAAAAAGTGCTGATGCTACGCTGCTTGTTTTGGAGACCCACTGCAACTGAGGTGTCACCACCACGGTGGTGGTTTTGCTTTGAATTCTAGAGACCTGTAGGTGCACCTGAGGGATTGAATTTCCTCTGCTGTGTTGAGGAAAGACAACGGCTGTCACAGGATGCAGCCTTCTCTGGTCAGCAAAGATGGCATGAGAAACTTCACATGGATTTATATTGCAGCTACTCTGCAGGCTTAACCCGAGTGGAGCTAGAGTCCAAAGTTAGAATGTTCCTTGGAGCCAAATACGCTTGTCATTATAGGATTCTGCTTGAAGTACAACAGGCAAAAAAGAAAACAAAAACTTAGCCAACAAACATTCCCCCGCCCAAGTCCATCCCCAGCCCCTGCTGCCAAAAAGCTGATCTAGCAACTGGGATTAAAATGTAACTTGAGGCCACGGAGTTTGTGCAAATAATATGAAAGCTGCCACTTACGGTTTCTCTGTGGCACCGACTGGATTAGGTCTGCTCTCGAGACAGGCGTCCGTTGACAATCCCTGGGAGCTGCGTCTGCTTCCTGGAAGGCACAGCTGATGCATGCAAAGTCAATTAAAAAGCTAAGCGCACGAAAGCCCGTGGCTCCATTCGGTTCGCGCCACCCGTTCTCCAAGCACCTCCGGCTCTATTCAGCAGGGTTTTCTGCCGAGGCATGGCAGCGTGGGTGGTGATCTGAGATGGAAATCTGAAAGTCAGAGGGGAAAAAAATAATCAAATTAATGCCTGGCTGGAGAGGATCAGAGAAATTCTATACCTGCCATAGATACTTCTATGAATAATAATTCAATCTGACACAGATCTTTTCCTTTTTAAATGCAGCCTTTTACTTTGACATTTGAGTATCCATGTGTGTGTGACCGTATGTAAGGGAGTGTGCATGTGTGTGATGCTAGTGTCTTAGACCCTTCTAGCTTGGGTCTGTCCCTGGAGACTATTCCTTTTGCACAAACACCAGGAGCAATACCTTCATGGTCAGTGGAAGCCTTGACGGTAAGCAGAGCTCACTCTTCGGCCATGACTCAGGGCTGGACAGTCCAAATCTGACATTCAGAGATGCGTCCAGGTTCTCTCAGAGCCATTAGATGCCGCGAGAATTTGAGAGACTTCCGGAGACGAAGTGGCACTCATTCCTCTGGGTGGGAATTTGAAAAGATGTAAACACAGGAGCAGCAGCCATGATCTTGCGTTGCATGACAACCCACAGGCGAACCCCGGCGAGATCTAAGCCTCTCTGAGCATGGAGGAGTACGGGAGCAGAGTTCTAAATGTGCTCTCCTTCTTAACCTGCATTTCCTTCCAGACCACCTGTGGACCATTTCCACCCAGTCCCTTGGGTTTGCAGCCTTATGGCTTGCCTGGCTGCATGGAGCAGGGAGGAGCAGCCTTGGGATGCACATACAATATCCAAAATAGTCAAATGTATGAGCAACAAAAAGAACTGCCGAAAAGAATCTCATAATTTTTCTAAAAAGGTTCTGGAAATGTCAGGATGTATTCAAAGCCACCCTGGACTGCATTTCCACTGCAGGTCAGGATGGACAAGCCTGGGGCATGATAGAGTGGCCCATGTATAGGTTTTCCTGATCCACTGGCTTTTTAACACTCACGTAAGGGAAGGAACAGAGGGAAACTGAGTCCTGCCACCATTTGGGGGCATTGAATTTAGCCACGCCTTAGTGCATCTGTTAAATCTTTCTATTACATGAAGTAATACATTCTTTTCTTCAATTTTCTTTGGAGTGATTTGTGTCACTTGCAACTGAATGGCTCTAAACAACCAAGAAACCACCTGATGAACTCTTCTATGTGCAAAGAAGGAAACCGAGGCTCACAGAGTTTAACTCCTGGCTCCAAGTGACCCGGGTCGTATTCCTTGGTTCTGATTAACTGTATTGCCACACCCACTATTGTGTCTTCAACCTAAAATGTCCCCCAAAGCCTCATGTATTTGAATGTCATGGATTACTCATGCATTTCTTTTTATTATTTACTAGTACTCTGAAGAGTAGAGAGTGAGTTATGTATCCATTTTCCTGATGATGACTTGGCTGTTCTCAGTTTTTTTCAACTATGAATTAAGCCATCGTAAATATTTCTATGTAAATCTTTGTATGCATACACAATTCAATTTCTTCTAGATAAATTCCAATGTGTGAAATTTTCAGGTTAAATGGTAACAATGGGAGTTGGAGGTGTAGCTCAGCGGTTGAAGCACTTGTCTAGCAAGCACAAGGCCTTAGGTTCAATTCTCCAGCATCACATAAGTCAAGTATGATAGCCCATGCCTGTAATTTCAGCACTTGGGAGGCTGGGATAGGATGATTACCACGAGTTTAAGGCCAGTGTGAGCTACATAGTGAGTTCAAGACCAGCTTGGACTACAGAGCAAGACCTTGTCTCAAAACTAAACCAAACAAAAGAAAACCAAACAAAAAAAAAACCATAAAAACAAGAAAAGAAGAAAATAAAAAGAAAAGGAAAGGGTAAATGTATAGTTGAACTTTAAAAGAAAATGCCTACACGTTTTCCAGAGTGTTTTAAAAACTCATAATTATTGGGATTTTCCTTGCTTCACACGTTGTCAAATATTTGATGTTTGGCTCACTTGCTACTATATCAGGTATAAAATAACGTCTTGAAACTGTTTTACTTTGAATTTTCCTGATGATGAATGATTTTTATATAAGCTTATGTTTTTACCAGACATCTATAGATCTCCCTTAATAAAGCCTCCACTCAATCTCTTGTTTAATATTTGCAAAAGTTGTTATTTTCTTTTTTAGTAATTGGGTTGTAGTTCTTCTACCTCCTAGCTAGCAGCCGAGGTTTGGGTATCTGCGTTGCAAACACGTGCTTTCATTCACTCTCTGGCTAGCAGTTCTAGCTTCATTTATTTATTTTTAATTATGAGCATAAGATTTCCTAGATTTGGATGAAGAACTTTTGTCAATTATTTTTCTTATGGAAATTTTGGATTAGTTAAGTTTTCAAAGAAGTTCTTGCCCTGTCTCTTCTTTTCCTAGGAGCTCCTGGGGATATCTAACTGTAACAGCCAGTATTTGAAACCTAAGTCCGGAACGGAAGCCTGATAAAGTCAATGTCCACAGAGAAAGCTAAGCAACCAGTAGCCTGCATGTCCCGAGCCTGGGACATCACCACTCCCAGCAGGACAAGTGCGAAGAGTGTCATGGCCCTTATTCGGGTGTTGTTTTTGGAGATGCCTTAGGTTTCCATAGTTCTGACTCTCTCTAGGATCAGATTCACTGGTCACAGTCAAGTCTGCCAAGACAAACTTTCTTTGGGTGAGAAAGCACATGTTTACCCACGTGCAGACCCGATCCCCCTCATCTTGCTAGAATTGCATTTTAAAAACCTCCATTCTCAAATATTACTCTTTGCCTCTGTAAGAAAACAGCATCTTTAACAAAGACAGTAAGCGGGCAAAGGTTTCCTGCCCCTGCCAACCCTGTACCACCGGAGGGACCACTGAAAAATGGAAGTGGCTTGTGTAAGCCCTTCTTCTTCAGTCTTAAAATAACAGCGCCTAGATTGGCCTTTGTTTTCTTTCTTGGCCCCATGACCCTGCCCCTGCTGGACTTGATCAATTCCATCTCACCTTCCACAGGTGGCCACTAGGGCCTGGGCACATACCACCATGTCTCATGAACCTGGCCTTGCTTTGGTCAAGTTGCTATGGCTCCATACCAGGAGTTCTAGATTAAGAGGAAGTAAAGGCTAGTTCTGTTTTACCACTCGATTTTCTTACGTTTAAGTATTTTGAAGAACTACTACTTAAAGGTAGGCACTCTACAAAATGGGACATCCTAACACTGCTGGGTAATTCCCTGCACACCGTGTGTGCTCCACGCTTAGATCAAGATTAACCTACTCGAACTCGTGCTCTGAATATGGCTAAGACAACACAGTTACAGGCTGCTAAACTAAATATGAGCTACAGTTTCTCCCTATTGATTAAGGAATTAAAAGCACAATGCTTGATAGAAAGCACCTACCTTGTCCATTTTAGCTTCAAGTTTACAGAATTACCAACTCGGAGAAATGATGTGTCAGATCCCATTTGGTTCTTCAGTTGTGTGCACAGCGCCCTACAAAGGAATTGGAGAGAAGTAGCTTCGATTCAAACTTTGAATCTGCTGGACTGTGCACCCTAGCCTTTAGTAGTAAAATACTTGAGTTTAGCATCTTACTAAATAGTGTTAGTATTTGGGCCAAATTAATCTCAACATATACCATATCTTCTCCTATCTAAAAAGAGGGTAATAAGAGTAACCAAATTTGCCTTTAAATGGAAATTCATTATTCTGACACTAAGAGTATAGAAGCAAAAATTAATTCTAAAAATTAAAGAAACAAATCTATTTTGATTACTTAGTTACTTATTTTTCCTATGACAAGGTTCATTCAACTCAACAGGTTTTTTATTCTATTTCTCTATAGACAATATTTTAAAAGCTATAGACTCAATTTCTTTTGGTTAAAGCACACAAGCAAAGACAACGTCACATTTTAAGGAAGTATTTTCAATATATCCAAATCTGAGACATTTTGTTTTTCAAGAACTCATTTCTAAATTATTTACTTGGAAATTAATCACACAGTAAATATATAAAATGTTTAAAACAATTGTAATGGTCATAATCCACCTGACACATATATTTAAGGCATAGTTAATAGATGAGCATTTTTGTTAATTGTCCTTTTAAACAAATCACATTTACTAAAATTTCCTAAAAATTATTTTGAGCGCTCACTAGAACAGCCCTTCGAAATTGAACAAATATTTATGAAGCTCCAATTTTGTTTCAGAAACTCTTCTGGACATTCAATGCTCATTTTCTCATTTGATCTTCCTAATCCCCATGTAAACTACAAGTGCGGCACTGCGGTCTTCATTTCACCTGTAAGAAGATGAGAGCACGGAGCTTTTAGGTAACTCTCCCACACCGATTCAGCCTCCGGCCGAGCAGAGACACGGACCAGCCATGTCCCCCCATGATGCACTGAGGTACCGTGTTCCTAACAGCACGCTCGCACACCTCCACACGCAGCGCTGGCAGCGAGACCAAGAGCACCTTTCTGCCTCGGTCCTTGGGCGCCTCCAGAATCCCACATATTCTCCATCTGCTTACCGTGATTCATTGTGTTTTCATTTTATGGTCCTGTGTTCCCCCGCAGACCATGAGCTACCGAACGTGGCTTCATGCCCTGTTCATCTTTGTAAGCCCTTCGACAACTACTGCCAGCCGCATCCACATCGAGATGTTTTTAAAGTCTTGTTGCATTTTACTCTCACAAGGTTGTCACTGGGGCTTGGGGGTGGGGTGGAATTTATGAGAGGAGCCTCTGCTCGGGTCCTCTCTCTCTTCTGCCCTGCCTCCTTTTTCAATCGTACTGGGAGACACGGAAGTCCGTGTCTGTTTTATGGTGGCACTCAAAGAAGAAGGGCAGGTGAACCCTGTTCTTAGCAGCATTTGGGTGGGAGGCTCAGGACCAAGGCCACGGTGTGACCTGAGAGGCCAGCTCCCGCTGTGGGGCGGGGAGAGGGCGCGCAGTGGTAGGACATCCTGTTCCATCCGCAGATGTGGTTCCTACTGGCAGTGTCACCGCAGAGCTCATCAGAGGGAGTCTGGGCAGCAGTGTGCGAGGGACCAGCAGTCAGGATTGGAGGGAAGACTGAGGAGCACAGGGGGATCTGAGGACACGAAGCTTCCATGGATGGCATCTTGTTGCTGTTTCCCGGGAACCTAGGGCACTCAAGCACTATCAGGAAGAACAGAGACCCGCTGGGCCATGGCCTGAGCAGTGACAAGTGGATCACATAAAGAGGACAGCTGGGAGCTGGTCACACCTGAATGCCCGGGCTTGTCATGGTGAGGGACTGAGTGTGCAGGACACTCCACTTGCAGCTCCTCTATGATGAAGCAATGTCCCAAGACGTCGCCACAGGAGAGAAGCAGTGCAGCCCCCAGGACAGTAGCCAAGAGCTTGAACTTGGGGATGAGGACACACAAGAACCCAGGAGAAAGCCGGTGGTCGAGAGCACCGAGGGGGTCAGGGGAAAGAGGACATCTTGGATCTTTCCGAGAGACTCCAGGACGGAGGCCCTTTCTCTGTCTTCCCTTGATGCTGACCCTCCTCCTCTCTCATGCTCCCCTTCCTCCATCTTGGAAGCCAGCAGTCGCATCCCTCTGGCTCTGGCCCTGGCACCATGTCTTCTGCTCTGATGCCGCCTCTACTCTTCTCTCTTCTTTGAAGGACCCTTCTCTGATATTGGAACCACCAGGATAGTCCAGGGTGCTCTCACCCTGTGTTTAGGTCAGGTGGTCGGCAACCTTATTCTTACCTGCAACCATACTTTCCCCTGGCCATGGAATGTGGCGTGATGACTGGTCCTGAGGATCGCGGTTCCGACAGTTTGGCTGGCGGGGTGGGGATGGAGGTCTGAGATTCTTCCTGCATATCCCAGATATTTGCAGAGAGGTCTTCATGACGTAGGCAGGTATCAGTTACATCTCTTCTGCCAAGTCCCTGATTGTGCTGCCCAAAGCCAAGGCTTCCTCTCTCTCTGGTCACCTGAGTGGACAGTCATCAATTTCACTGACCACAGACAGCAGCAAACGTGGTGTTGATACATGCAGTAGAGTGCATTCATGTCCCTGAGGTGAGACAGGCCAGGGAGCCTAAGGGCCGCTGCTACTCCCTGAGTTGTGCTGCTTCCAATTTTGTCCCATCTTTTTCTTCCATATTCCTTTGAAATGGGAACGCCTTCTCTGAGAAATATTTGCCTGGCAAACAAAACCCAACTGGCTACAGATTGCCCAATCTTAGGGTGACTCAACTCATGCAATGGCATGACAGTGAAAGGGATTTTGTGGAAACTGTACTAAAAACATTGCATTTACCATATTCTCTAAGACAATACTGTCTATACCACAGTACTCTTTTAAAAGGCTGACTACATAATTTGTCATTTTCTGGAAGCAAAATAATTGTGATTTCTGGCCACAATTCACTGATTCCTTTTTTTTTTTTTCTTGCCAGGGACAGTTTAGGGTGGAGAAAAAGAAAGACGCTGGGCAGAAGTGAAAAAGGAAACTTGAGTGGGAAGTGTGCTGTTCCGGGAATGTTTCCATCCTTGGTGCAGACCACATCCAGGCGCCTCTCATGCCTCCACCAAGTCCCCATGCCACTCAGCCTCCCCAGGCCTGCGATCCCAGAGCCCACGTGCTGGGAGAAAGCCATTAGCTGCCTCCATCACACAGAGACACAACTTAGACTCCTTTCTGCCCCAGAGTGTTTGGGACTGCGTACAGCCTGAGAGAGGAGGTGACATGTTACTCTTGACAAGCTTCCTGTAGTCCAGTCCCAGCTCCACTCACAGTGGCTGTTCTGTAGCCCAGAATGAAGGAACTGCCTTCGTTATGCAGCTGCTGTGCAGACTACCTCGATGTTCTGATGGAGGTGTAGCTCTCTGGATTCCTTGCCATTCTTCCTCCCCCAGAAACAGTATATTTCTTTCTTCCTTTATTTCTTTCCTTTCTTTTCTTTTCTCCCTCCCTCTCCTTCCTTCCTTCCTTCCTTCCTTTCCTTCCTTCCTTCTTTTTTGTAGTTTTCACCCTGAACTACATTCCCCAACCCATTTTTATATTTCTATATTTGGCTATGGGCTCCTAGGTCAGTGGTTAGAGAATTGGCCTGACAAGCACAAAGCCCTGGGTTCAATTCTTCAGCATCACAAAAAAAAAAAGAAAAAAAAAATTAGCCAGGCATGGTAATGCAAACCTGTAATCCCAGCATTTGAGGAGCTGAGGCAGGAGAATGGCTGTGAATTCAAGGTAGCTTGGGGTACAGAGTGAGCTAAGGATCAGCCTCAAATACAGAGTGACACCTTGTCTCAAAATAATTATTTTTTTATTTGAGACCACATTTCATTAAGTAGTTTTGGTTTATTCTACTTTACTAGAAATGCCAGTCTGTCTTTATCTTTTGTTCCCTTTTTATTGTATATATTGGTGATAAATATTCACTTACATATTGCTTCTTACAATTTGGGGACTTGGTGTATATATGTATCATGTTTTGATTTTTTAAAAAAAATTCCCTGCCTCTTCCACCCCCCACTTCTCCCTTCCTTAGGTCCCCTGCCATTTCTACCTCCCCATTTTCTATCTTCCCTCTCTTATTTTGCCTTTTTTGGTCATTTATATTTTGGTTTTTTCATATAAGTGAGATTATGTGATACTCTTCACTAAGCATTATGGTTTTAAAGTGCATCCATTTTCTTATGAATAATTTCAATATATCCTCATTACGGTAGCATAATCCACCGTATGTACAGACCACATTCTGTTTACCCATTCATCTGTTGATGGGCACAGAGGCGGCTTCTGGAATTTAGCTGTTTCCCTATAGCTATCTCTATCAGTACTTTAGGTCACCAGAACCTGGATCCTGCCTGCTATACCACTTTTCCAGGGCATCAGAGGAACAGGCACTTGATTCTTACGGATCCTTCCCGACTCCTCATTTACTTTATTCCTGAATCCAATCAATTTTGCCTCCAGGATTTCCAGAAAACTTGGCTTCCTTCCACTTTCATTCCTCTGCTTTGGATCTGAACAACCAAAATGGCTTCTTAACTTCTAAACTGTTCCAAAACATCTTTGGTGATTTGTTTATTTTTTCCTTTATGGAAGGGTCAGACCCAAAGTGCCACTCAGCCTGAAGACCTGGGACCCTCTCCCACCTCACTCCAGTTGCCCTTTGGTCTGGCCTTTCATGATTTATCCATGAGTACAGGACCCCCTCCCCCCGACTTCTCTCCCACGACACTCACACGCTCCCCCACTCAGCTCCCATGTTCCCGCCAGAGTGCACTTCAGCTCTCAAGGTCACCTTTTTCTGACATTTTCTTCCTTAAAGATACTTGCTTTTAAAATATTCTCATTATTCTATTGGGAACAGAGACTGAAGAGACAGCAGTCATTATAAACAAAATATAACATTAATTTAGCAGCAAGTTCTTTGGAGAACCAAGGTTGGTTGACAAGAAGAGATGCTTTGAACCTGAGCCTGGCACTTGGAAGTATCCAGGAAGAATGGTTTCAGGAGCTGGTATGATCAGAAAAGCTAAGCAGAACAAAGTTCTTCAGTATCATGTGAACCCAGCGCCTGAGTGTCTGGCTAAGAACTCACCAGGAATGACCTTCCAGTGTCAAACTCACATCTGAGTGGGTCGAAAGTTCTGAGGGAATAGTCAAAACACAACTGGAAATTCCCATCCCAAGAACATGTGTCATGATGACTTTACAATTCTTTATAGCTGTAAACTCTTGAATGTCCTTCAATAAAAGCTCAGAAAAGGCCGAAGAACATGTAATTTTCTTTGGCAAACAAAAAAGCCTAGCTTCGACACAGTGAAAACATTTGTATGGATCCAAAAGAAGGGACAAAGATGGTTAAAAATTATTATTATTACTATTATTATTCTAACTGTTTGCTATCATTGGCCTACTTTCAACTTTCATGTTCAAAACCGATGAATCAGGATGGAAGTAGTTAAAAGACTGAAGAGACCTAGTCAGTAGTGCGAGGCCGACCCCACCCCCACTTGGAAATCTGCGCTGGAAGAGGGAGACCACTTCACCGGAGTGAGTCGCTCCTCCTTCCTCGCCAGAACAATTACGCTCCTTGTGTAAAACATGACGTGAAGCCGGCCCTTCCCCACAGCACCCCACCTCAGCAGCCCCCAGGGCTCAGCTCTGACATTTAACAGCTAGCAAATTCAACTTCTTAGCTATGAAGCCCATGAAATGCTTTGACAAATGAATACTCGGTTACTGCAAACTGTCTTCACCATCAGCATTTTGGGTAATAAGTAAAATGTGTTGCCAGTTCAACCGCTGGCCCAATAGTACCGCATCGCTCTTTATCATGGAAGAGACGGCTGGTTGTGAGCCAGCTGCAGGAGAAGGAGACACGTGCAAGTGAATTCTCCATCCCCTACTCCTCTACCTCTGGGCTTCAAACCCTGAGAGGAAAGAGAGAGACTCAGAAGAAGGAAAGAAGAAAGGGGGAAAGGAGGGAGGGAAAATCCCAGCAAGTGTGTCTAGAACCGAAGATGTCTGCTCTGCCAGCTCTGACCCCTCTTGGCCGCGTGGAGTACAAGAATTTAACTATACTTTCCTACTTGTGGCTGAAATAGTTAATGCCTTTTGCAGACTTGCCACGTCTTTATTATTGCTAGCAGCGAGCAGCCTTCTCCCTGCCCCCAGTTGTTACTGATGTCTTGCCATCCTTTGCATATAATCCCCTAAACAGCATTACCTCATTTTTTTTTTTAGTCCAGTTTTGCAGATTAGCTCATCTGGGTGAAGTTCTTTGGTGAGTTGGTGTTGAGTGTTGCATATATCTTAATTTTATTTTTATTCCTAAAAGCATGGCCAGCCATAAGAGGTACTTAATGAGCTTGATCTTCTTTTTAAGCCATGTGTTTGGCCTCTTGAGGGGGATGAATCCCAGGTTTTTGTTTCTTTGTGTGTTTGGCATCTGCAGCAGGTGGACGGGGTGGGTAAGGAGAGAAGTTCTCAACAGTTTTCCTTCAGTTTTTAGTTGTTTCTTAAGCTCATCCCCTTCCTTGGATGAATGTCATTGACCATTACTGTGATGGAGATTCTATTTCCATCTAGGTTAATATAATAAAGCCCTTTTTATTTCATTTGAAAACAAATAGCTTATCTTCTAAGACATTTTTATTTACACTTTATTCAAATACACCCCCTACACATCGTATTCAAATTTCAGAACTTAGTCTTAAAAAGAAACAAAAATTTTTAAACAAGATTTTGCTCTAGAGTTCAGGCTGGCCCTGAACTCACTATGTAGCTCAGTATAGCCTTGAACTCACAACCATCCTCCTGTCTCAGCTTCCCAAGTGCTGGGACTATAGGCATGCACCATCATGCCCTACTAAGTTGACTGTGGTGCTAAGGAATTGAAACCAGGCTCCGTACATGCTAAGTAGTTTAACCACTCAGCTATGCCCCCTACCCAAGACAATCAAACTTAATTCAAATACATTAATCACAAGTGCATGGGAACATTGCCTTTCTCTATCTCAAACCCCAAAGCACCATATTATATAACTACAAATTTAGTTACTATTTCCCGACCCCAGCTGCAGATTTCAGAGTAAACCCAGGCCAAGGTGCCTATGATGTTCTCATCCATGACTGACCCCGAGGACGACGGACTTCATCTCTTTGAACCAAAGGAAAAGAGGTCAAGGAAGGAGATGGGCTGGAAGCCAGGGCATGACCTTTCTTCCCAATAGCCACAAATGCTGCGGTTTTACATGCAAGGCCTGTGTGCTTCTTAAATCTGTTGTTACTCAACCATTAGGTAATGTTCTATTTTTAATCAGTTTACTCTAAGTGTCCATTCCTCATCCTTAAATCCATTTCTCTGAATCTAAAAGAGGAGAAGATATCAAGGGATGACCCCCTCATAAAATTTCCATTGACTTATTATTTGCAATTCAGAGCCAGCACTGGGATGGAAGATTTAAAAACAATACTTCAACAGTCTTTCCCCTTCTTCTGCATGAGCAAACATTTTTTTACTCCTCCAGTGGATCCAGACAGGCCCTATTATAGCCACCTCCAGGACAGGACCACTGGATTTCTTACTCCACTTAGCGTGACTGCATGCTTTTATTAACAAAAGGCATTCCATCTTTCCCGGTTCTATTCACAGCTCCACATAACACCCTGTAGGATTCTGATCTAGGGGAACTTTAAAGTTGTGATTTCAGAGGTACCAAGAGCTTGGTTCATGAGATGCTTTTGCCAAGAGTCCTAGAAATTTTTAGAAGTCAAGTGCATTTTTCCCCCTTTGTAGATATTGAGTTAACTATTAAACAAGTACACACTGTGTTCTGAGATGTCAAACAGCAAAGGCCAAATTACCCTTGAGAATCAAGTTAAAAGCCAAAAAAGGTAGAATTCAAAGGTATGACAAACAGTCCCCAACTAATCTGTATTGAATCAAGAAATCCAAAAGGAATTTTTTCAACTTGAAAAGGTTGGCTGAAATATGAAAAGTGGATCAAACTGCACACCTAATTTTGAGCAAGTGACCTGAAACAAAAGCCCTATTATAAAGCAATCCCACATAAATATAATGATAAGTAATATATTCCTGAATTTATAAAGCAGAGTGTATTTTAACTGAAAATGTCTTTAAACTTAATTCTGTTGAAGACTCTTTGAATGGAGTTAGTATTTAAAAATAGTAGAAAGAATATTGAATGTTTCTGATGTGAGAAATGATAAATACTAAAAATGATTGCTGTTTCGATGCACCTGTTCTTGTCATCCAGTCGCGACAGCCCTCACATTGTACACCACAAACACTCACAGCATTAGGCACTGACCCAAAATGTACAAGAATTAAAAATTGCCCATGAAATACACAGAACTTTTAAAGTGTTCTCATTCATAATCATATATAAAATTTAATATATTAAGTATGTTTTTACATCAAGACAATATGAATATAAAGTATTTTTTCATAATATAACATTGCCTATTTTAAAATGTTGTGATGTAGGGGCTGAGAGTGTAGTTCAGTCATTAGAGCTCTTGCCCTGGAAGCTGGAGATCCCAGGTTCGATCCTCCAGCATCACATAATAACTGGATGTTGTAGCATGTGCCTACAATCCCGGCAATCTAGAGGTTGAGGCAGAAGAATTGCCATGAGTTTGAGGTTAGCCTGGACTCCACTATGAGCCTCTGTAGGGGACTACAGAGCAAGACCTTATCTCAATAAATAATAAATATATAAATAAGTAAAAATATGAAGATGCCTAGTATGGAATTTGTCCTTTTCAGTATCTGGGTGTCATATATACTGTACTCCAAAACTACATTTAATCGCCACCTTGCTTGTTTTCTCTTAGTGAGATTATACAACTACCACCCAATCAAAAAATAAATGAAGAAGTAAAACATAGAACAAGTGGATTGATTGACTTCATCGCCCCTCATGAGGGTATGAGGGATAATGCACGTGTGTTCATGTGTGTGTACAACAGTTTACAATTTAAGTACCCATCATTTGGTGCCAGGCATTTTGGCAGCTGCACACTTCCTAGGTTGCCTGTGACAACACCAGGAGATAGGCCATATTAATCCAATTTTACAGAAGAGAAGAAAACCCAGCCCAAAACGGGTTTTTAAATTTTATTTGAACATGTATGTGCTACAAATTCACTTACTTGTTAATTGCATTTAATTTGGGGCATTTGTGCTTATACATATCACTCTTGACCAATTTTTCTTCCCCCTTTTCCCCTTCCCTCCCCTCCTAACCCCGCTTTTAGTGTCTCTTGCCTTTCTCAGCAGTCCAACTCCCCTCTTCCTACCCTCTGTCTACACAAAGATTGTTTTTATATATGCATTCATGGCAATCTCAAGACAGGCCCCATGTGTTATTTAATCTTTGTCTCTAGTACATTTCACTGTGTATTATTGACTCAAAGTGCCCTCATTTTCCTGAAAATGCTTCATACAATCAACAAAGACACAGCCCACAGAATGAAAGAAAGTTTATGTCAGCAACTCCTTAGGCAGAAGATTAATAACCAGAATATATAAAGAATTCAAAAAATTAAAATCCCCCAATATAAATGATCCCAATAAAATGGACAACTGAAATGAAAAGATACTTCTCAAGAGAAGAAGTACAAAATACCAACGAGAATATGAAAAATGTTCATCTTTGGTCATCAGAGAAATGCAAACCAAAACAACATTGAGATTCCATCTCAGCACAGTGAGAATGGCTTTCCTAAAGAGCTCAAAGACACAATGAATGTTGGCACCGGTGTGACAAAAAAAGAACACTCCTCTGCTGTTGGTGGGATTGTAAACTGGTATAGCCACCATGGAAAGAAGTCTGGTGATTCCTTAGAAAGCAGAACATAGAAATTCCGTCTGACCAGCTACAACTCTCATGGGAGTCTTCTCAAAAGATTAAAAATCTTTATGTCAGAGACCATGTGTACCCATGTTTCTAGCAGCACAACCCATAATAGCTACAAGTCCATCAATCAGGAGTGCAAAAATAAAATGTGTTGCAAATAAACTATAATATAATGGAACCAATGGGATATTATGTGGCTGAAAGGTTTTAAGTAACCAACCTGAGTCCAAGGCACAAGTGTGCAGCAAAGCTGGGCCCTGAAGTGCCATGAGGGCTGGCTAAAGGCAAGCTCACAGTCACTACTTTGGCTATTGGGCATTGCTGTGGCCATGTATTTGTTAATATATACAGTAGTTCTGATTTATTCTGCATTTTAAAATGAAAATGAATAGTCATTATATGCACTACCAACAGTTGAAAATTTACTGAAAACTTTCCAATGGGGAGAGTGAAGGGGCTAAAAATGGAGTGATTTTTCTCCCTTTTGTTGTTCTTACTATTTTTTCTTTTATTTATTTATTTTTTTTTTGAGACAAGGTCTTGCTCTAAAGCCCAGGCTGGTCCTGAACTCACTGTGTAACTGTGTAAATCAGGCTGACCTTGGACTCAAGACAATCCACCTGCTTCAGCCTTCCAAGTGCTGGGATTACAGGCTGGGTGTGAGTCAACGTGCCCAGCTTCATGTGATCATGTGGAATCAAACTCACTGCCTTGTTCTTGCAAGGCAAGTGCTTTAGCAGCTGTCCTCTTCCTCCAGCCCCTGCTGTTCTTACTGTTTTTAGGTAGGTTTCATTCAATTCATCTTCATGAAATACTATAATTTATTTGATGAAGCTTTCACTTTATCTCTTCATTATTATTTTTACAATATGGTCTATTGATATTTCCTTAAAAAATGAAGTTTAATTTCACAACCAAAGCCTCTCTCTTTTTCACTTGGATATGCTTCCTTGTGCTTGTATCATATTAGGTAAGGAAGCCTGAGCTACCCAGTGAGTTCAGGACCAGCCTGTACCACAGAACAATACTCTGTCTCAAAAAAAAATTCAATCTTAAATTCTTAACACATTCAATTGTTAAGCAGAGAACACAATGAAATCTAAAGAGTTCCATAGACTCTTCAAAATAGAACTTGGAGAGAGACTTATTTGTGTTGGTTGGCCATCTAATTTTGTACCTCAAAACCTGAAAAAAAAATGACTGCTTTGTTAAAGACATTTTTAAAAGGGGATTACTCATTTCTGCACCTTTAGAAAGATAATATTTTGCAGAAAGTTGAATCAACGTTTTTGATCCAGAGCCATTACAAAAATGTTACAATAACATGATGTCATCACAGTGGGACTATTCTCATGCCCCAGTGATTCTATATATTTAAGCTTTAAAGCTTTTCCTATGTTCCTTTCATGGTGTTTCTTGTCGATACCACAGGGTGAAAGTTCTACGTTGTCACATGTACTAGGAGATGAGTAGCCCTGCTCCTTTCTTCCAAAAGCCCGCTTGACTGCCCTGTCTGCTTAGGCATCAATAGATTAATGAAACATAAAGGCACAAATCATTGATAATTACATCTGTTGCACTTGGTACAGGGTTCCATGAGTAGCCTGTGTTATCTGATCCAGCCCACGGGCTCCTTGGTGGAGTAGCAGCCACTGGCTCTAATTTTCACCTGTGTACACACAGAGGATCAGGCCACTTGGCCTGTTTAGGGGCCTGATGGGATGAAGACAACAGCAGTAGCACATGAATCTGCTATGTGTAAAGGGTATGGGTACCACAAGTTTGCTCATGACCTTTCCCCTCCTTCCCTCTTGCTCTCCTGCTGTGATCAAGTATTTCCTTCATAACTGGTATTTGCCTTCCAAACAACATCCTCTGTCTCAGGAAGTGATTGTCTCTGTGAGAAAACAAAGGTTGGACACTCCAAACGTATTTTTGTGAATGGATTACCAAAACAAACAATGATAACACTAATAAAACATATATAATGATAAGAAGTATCCTAAATTTATATTAAATAGATGCATGGGAATACTGGGCCTCAGAAATAAAAGAAAAGGGACCTTGAAGGAAGATATGTACCTGAGTTACTTTTTTGTTGCTGGGACATAATTCCTGACACCCACAACATAAGAGAGAGGAAGCTTATTACAGCTCACAGTTTCAGGAGGTCTCAGTCCATCTGCAGGTGGCTGGCAATGGTGGAAGCGCCTGGCAGAGATGGGAGTGGGAAAGGAGATGTTCACCACGTGGCAAGACCAGAAGCTGAGGGAGTCAGGATGCGTGAAACCAGCATGCACCCTCCTGCATCTTATCTCCAGGGACCTACCTGCCCCTTCCAACGAGGCCCACCTCCTAACAGCACAGAAATCAGAGGATTAACCTGAATCATTCTCCAAGCCCAAGGCCTTTGGGGAATATTCCAAACCCAAACCATAGCATACGCTGAGTTACAGACATAAGGGTAACGTGTAAAAGGCAGAACAAACTGACTACCCAGTGCACACAGAGTGTGTGCTCAGAATGAGCCAGGAGAAGGCACATGGACGAGCAGGAATGGGAGGCCGGGCTGCAGTCCTTCCTGTTTTGCTTCTTTGGCTGGATTTATGTATTTATCTACTGCCATGATTAGTTGGCAAGGAACATTAACATGCTGAGAAAATCATAACGTATGAACAGCAAGACATCCGTAGTGTCCTGATACCTTTTCTTATCCCCTAAAATTCTATCACTAATTTACATATCAGAAATATGCATTGTAGTAGAGTAGATCAGATTGCTCTCATAAATGAGTGACATGATATTATCTTTTCAAAAAGTAATGTGGTAGTATAATTTACAACCACCAAAGATATAAAAATGAAAATGTATGGAGTGTGTGTGCTGGTCACATTTCTGTTTCTGTAACAAAATACCTGAGACAGTCCACTTACAAGAAGAAAAAGGTTATTTTGGTTCTTTAGTTCAAAAGATACTCCTATTCATCATGGTACCTCAAATGTTAAAAGTGGAGAGGGGGCGCCAGGGTCTCAAGACCCCTCTGAAGGGCAACTTCCGAGGACCTAACTTCCTCCCACTAGGCCCTACCTAGTGGTTCTGCCACCTCCCAATAGCATCCCAGGATGTCAATCAAAACTTTATCCATGACAGCATAAATCTGTACATCAATATATGCTTTTATGTTTTCAAAGAAAAGTTAGCATTGATATTTTTCCCCAAAAAAAGTTAAATTTTTATGAGAATTGAAAAAGAAATCCTTTGCTTCGTATTTCTGAGCCTTCAGAAGCAGTGGGAATCCATGCAGAGAGTGGATGCTGAAGCAGTGACTTGGCCCCACGGGTGTGCCAGGCCCTGTTGCTAAGAGCTCAGTGTGTACCTCTGTGCTGGGGGGTTCTCTTCTGTGGCTCCCACCTTGGGGCTGCTCTGCGCTCTCATCACATGGCCACAATATCGGTGTAGATCAGATGCACTTCAGAGAATGAGGATCATTTGTGTCCTATAAGGTGACTGGTAAGAGCCAGGCTAGGTTTATTGATAAACTGTGTAATTTTAGGCGAGATATTTTGTTTACCTGAGCCTGACCTTTCCCGTCTCTGAAATGTGGAATGCGAACTCCCTATCACCCTTCTTGACTCTCCCAAGGTCAGTTAGGGAGCTCTGGGTGTACATTCATGAAAATGACTATGTGAAGAGCTTAGTGACCAAGATTCACAAGCACACAATTCAAGGCAGTGGCGGTGGTTACTACTACTGTAACTGTAAGGGCTGGCCACTATTCCACATAATAGTTAATTGTCATTATTCCATATGATCATGTATGGATTTGATCTGCCAGATGTCTAATTGTATGCTGTCTATTAGAGTTACAGCCCCCAGCCCTACTGTATAATGGTCTGAGAAGGCAGAACCATTCAGCTAGTACATAACGGAGAGGCTATAAACTTATGTCAGTGAGTTTATGGGAAGAATGGCCAGGCATTTTGCTAAATGCTATATAGAGAATCATAAAACCTGTTCCTTGCTCAGATCAGCAGCACGAGGAAGAAACTCCTGCATGCTGTACAATCACAGATGTGAACCAGGGAGGAAAGAGTGGGGACAGAGGGGTCAAATCCAGGTTAGAAATCTGCTTCCTCATTGACCCCTTGGGAAATCAGCTAACCTAGAAGCCTGAGTTCTTTGTCCTCAGGTAGTACAAACCTGCCTTTGGGGAATTCAAAGGTCAGCGTACACAGGTAGACACTGTTGCATTGCTAACATAGGGTCATTCAATAAACAAATTGTGTCAACAATTAGCTAGAACTGTGGTCCCCAAAATGCTTGGCCCAAGGGTCTGGTTTTGTGGAAGACAATTTTTTTTTCCTGGATGAAGTAGGGGAGATATGGTTTTGATGATGGTTGCAGGAAGATTCAAGAAATTTACTGTACACTTTATTTCTATTATCATTGCATTGTAAGACATAATGAAGCAGTTATACAACTCGCCACATTGTGGAATCAGTGGGAGCCCTGAGCTTGTTTTCCTGCAACAAGGTGGACAACAGGAGGCGAAACTTAGGCGCTGATGCTAGCGATGGGACAGGAGTGGCTGGAAACACCATGGAACCTCGCTTGTTCACCAGCCACTAGACTCCTACTCGGTGGCTTAGTTCCTAACAGACCATGGGCTTGTACCCAGAAAGTATAAATCCTTATCCAGGAAATGGATTTTCTGAATCAGGACCTTGACTTTTAAAAGTATTATTTGCCCAGTACCTATTAATATTTTTCAATGACTAATGGTAGATAATTCAACATTATTTAAAAGGTCAAAATAAGTGCATATCATGGAAGGCTTGGGTTGAGGGCATAGCTCAGTAGTTAGAGCACTTGTCCAGCAAGGGCAAGACCCTAGGTCTGATTTCCCACCACCACTTAAGCCGGGGTGGTGGCACATGCCTGTAATCTCAGCACTTGGGAGGCAGAGTCAGGAGAATTACCATGAGTTCCAGACCAGCCTGGGCTACACAGTGAGTTCAGGACCAGCCTGGGCAACAGAGGGGAAAAAAAAGACTAACCTCTAGACTTGACAAAAGAAAAAGAATCAGTAGGAGATGGGGACAGAGAAAATTTACATGCTTCCATCCCTGGAGTGCAGCTTTGGAGGCCACAAGCCCCCGAGCATGGAAGGCGCAAGATGTTTCCTTCAGTCCTTGGGGAACCCCATGTCAGTTGCTCCCTGTGGCTGCTCTCAGAACAGCTGGACCCAGCTCCTGCCCCACTCTGTACTCCACTCCAAAGCGTCAGCATCCTGCATTTCCCTGATTGATTCTCTCTCTCTCTCTCTCTCTCTCTCTCTCTCTCTCTCTCTCTC
>PVKB01003941.1:107500-168768 GCA_004027205.1 Ctenodactylus gundi | reverse complement strand
TGAGCATTTTGTGCACATACATTTCTTGTCAAAGTGACAAGGGCTTCCCCGCTCTCCTTTTGTCCCTCCCCTTACCCTCCCTTCCCTCCCTTCACCCCCCCACCTCCCTCTTTCGCTTTGTCTTTCTTTTAAAGTTCCATGAGATAGTTGTGATCTGGGTCTCTCATATCAGAGAGACCATCCGATGTTTCGCCTTCTGCTTCTGACTCACTGCACTAAGCGTGATGGTCTCTAGTTTCTTCCATTTGCCTGTGGCAACTTTGGGCTCACTGAGGTGGAAGACATCCGCAGGTTTCTTGCCCAGGCTCCTGGGTTCCAGCGTGCTCTTTCTCATTACAGTGTCTACTCCCTGGCACTTCGCTTATGTAAGTGGCTCCCAATGTTCTAAATCAACTCAGCTGTGTGCAGTTTGCCTGCCACAACAGTCCCACCCAAAACACCAACTCCATTTTACAGGCTAATAACAGAGACACAGGGAGATCTCAGAAGACCCATCAAACATGCGAGGTCAGTTGCCAGGAAAGCCATGTGTTAGTGGCTTATTTGCTGCTGGGACAGAGTACCCAATATCCACAACTTAAGGAAGGAAAGATGCATTTAGCTCATAGTTTGAGAAATTTTCTCACAGTCCATTCATGGAACACCCACAGTAGAGGCTAGAGAACTGCTCACTGCAATGAAGACAGAAACCCAAGGGAGTAAGATGAAGGCCAGAGCTTCCCTAGGAAGAAGCTGCGTCAATGTTTCTTCTGCATTTACTTAGTTCAAGCTGTCAGTTGGGCTCTCGACACCCAAGGTAGGTGCCCCTGCCTCTGTTCCTTGCCCACAAGTCAATAGCACACAGCTGAAAGCTCTGCCCTCGGTGCCTCCCAAACTGAACAAGTTTACACAATCCCTCCAGATCAAGCCCCAAGCATCCATCCCTTCCAGCCAGTCCCTACCTCCCAACAGCGTGCAATTCCATAGATATCCTACTATGTGCAAACACAAGAGGCTGTCAGGGGACCTTCCAGATCCAAGCCATCATAGCCCATATGACAGCATTCTACTGCTGACCTGACGGTGGAGCTTGTTTTTCAGAGCCATTCATCTTTGATTCAGGTTTCAACAGATGAGGCTTATGGGGATGCTTCATCATGGCTCCAGTGGCCTTGTGATCTTTGGTGAAGACTGACAAGATCCATGATACCACATCACCCCCCAGTGTGCTGGGTGAAGGCCTGTAGCATCATCGCGTTGTTGGACTAAACACCTGACAATACCAGATGTTTTGCCACCTCCTTATTTACCTGATACAACCCAGGCTTTGAGGCCAGAGAAATAAAAAGTAAGCAGTGTAAGTTTAAAGTCAGACAGTAAATCAGAGAGAAGGTCGTTAATTAACACGTCACTCCCCTTGTGCAAAGAAGGACATTAAACGAAGGGGTGTGTGACATCTGAGAGTCTTATTTACAGATCTATAGAAACTGTCCCTCGTTTAGAAACCTTTGTCCTGGGAATGTTCTGCAGAAGAAACTCCCTAGTGATATTTTTTAGAACAAATCAGTAAAGAAGGAAACACAAGTTGGTTCAGTCACTATTCACCCAATCCACGATATAAGGCACACACACAAAAAAGGAGTGGTGATCTTTGATCTTATTTCCCAGCGGTTTATATGTTTGTTGGCCTGAACATGAAGTTAAAGCAATTTCCAGGCCTTACTGCTGTCAGGCAAGGGCAAATGTTGAGTTGCTGTGGACAAGGCCTGAACATCTGGGAACACTTCAGGGACAACTCAGGCATCACATAACAGATTTTGCAAGAAAGAGTTTCACACGTCATGTGAATCACTGGCCACGAGATCAGCACCATGAGCCACTTGTTTCTGAGGGTACCCAACATTCTCAAACATGTATCTGAAGGAACCGAGTTCAAGTTATAAGAGGTTGTCTTTTTAAATGTCTTTTTTTTCCAACTTAAAGGCAGCATATTCTGACGATACATAAGCACCCGCACTGACAATGGCTTAATCCACAGCAGCTAAGCTATGGCAACAACCTAGGTGCCCATCCACAGAGGCTGCATGAGAATTGCTGTATGTACACCATGGAATATTATTACCCCCTAAGGAAGAACAAAATTATGTTATTTGCAAGGAAATGGATGAAACTGGGCATAATCACATTAAACAAAATAAGCCAGTTTCAGAAGTCAAAAACCTCTCATATGAGCAAACCAAACATAATATTTTGTATAAAGGAAAGAAGACAGAAAACTAGAAGGTAGTCCTCTGGAGATGGAATAGATTAGAAGAAGAGGTAAGAAAAAGAGAGAAGGGTATGGGGATTAAAAGACTCAAAATATTTGACTCGCATGTACCAATATACTATGATAAATTTCATCATTCTGTGCTACTAATATGCACCCAGAGAAACAAAGTAAAACTCCTTTATTTCTAAAAATTCAGTTCCCCAGTTACCATTTCTGGACTGCTTTTCTGTTGAGTAGATGATGTAAAGAGAACAGAGACATGCTCAAAGTCAGCTGACTCTTTTTATATAACTTGTCTGCATCTTTTACTCTTTTGATTTTTTTCATTCATATATTGTCCCATCCCTCCATCTCTGGTTGACTTTTCACCTATTTTTAGTACGCCATTCATTCATAGTCCCCACTTTTCTTTCTCTCCCATGTAAGGTGATGTGTATTTATTTTCCTTCCCTGCTTGTGCCTCCAATATCTTGGTCTCTGTTCGTGTAACTGGATTTGCACATGGTTCTATATTTTTTAAACAATCACTCCAACAATTTCCAACTGTCTCTGGAGGAAGGAATACCATCTTAAATATAAATCAGCCTGGGCCAAGTGAAAGCATGCTCACGTAAGGCATTAAATCCCCTTCTGATGTTCAAAGCCGTGCTGAAAAATCGCTGAGGCCAGCTCGAGACAGTGTGACAAAGGTGACAAATGAGGCTGTGAAGAGCCCTTGCTTATATCAGATTTTGATTTTTTTATTACTTTGGACTTGCCAATAAATTCTGGGAGTCATGCCTTTTTAATATATTTCCTAGGTCTCTGCTAACACCAGCATTTGGCAAAATGCAATTGTACTAGACTATTTAGAGACCTTCTGCTCCTACGGCAGCTAAACATCTCAATGGGCCAGCCACAGAGCAAGCGCAGTACAAGCGTGAACTCCAGACCATTGCCGCCCTCCCTTGCTGTCTCAGCAGGGACTGGTAACGGTTGATAATGTTTGAGAAGCACTTTTCATGGGCTCATTTCTGGTTGTACAAAAGTAAGGAAACATATGCTCTGTTAAATATATTTAGATATGTCTAGAACATGTATTCATATGTAACATATATCCAGGAAAGAGTGGAAAGGGATTGGAGAGAGAAGGAAAAGCGATTCATTGAGCTCCTATTCTATACCAAGTATCTTAGTCATATTGTCTCATTTACTCTTACAATTCTTCAATGAAGTGCTTACAAACGCACTTTTCAGATAGGTAGAAAGATAAAGGTGCAAGTTGACTAACTTAGTAAGTGGAAAGGTTGTCTACAAATGAATCTACATAAGGGAAGAAGAGAGGAGAGGAAGAAAGACTAATATTTATTCAGTCAAGTCCTATCCAAACCATTTCATTTGTAGTATGTCATTTACAGAAACTCTCAGAAGTAATTAATAACATTGGCTCTAATTTATTAATGGAAGATCAAAGACTAGCATAGGTGATAAGACTGTGTTGAAATTACAAAGCCCACGAGGCAATGTGCCAAGTCTTGAGCCACAGCCTCTTCACCTCAGAGGCAACCCTAAATTCACACGTTTTTCCATCTGTAGCCATATCAGATATTCAAACTGGAAACTCAACATCAAAAATATATGTTATTATCATATTTAAGAAGACTGACATGAGTTTTCTCAGACACTATAATAAAAATTCTGTTTCATTCAAGATATAAAGATTCTACCAGTGTAGCTTAGTTACTGAAAATATTATGTTGAAAGATAATTCAGCATGTCTGGAAAATGTGGTTCCCCTCTTGTCTTCACTGCAGTACATGTAGAACTCCTTCCAAGTGCTTTAGGGGTTCAAGACACTACTGGGTGGGGAGAGGTGGACACAGCCTTCCAATTGCAAGACCAGCAATTCAGTCAGCTTTGTTGCTCATTCAGAATTAGATTGTCATTGAACTGGAGTAATAAATTCAAAAGACTGCAAGAACTCGCTAGAATAAATTCCAGATGTTAGGTCTCCAAATAGAATCAAACCAGTGAACTCATTCTAATAAATTCCTTTTACAGGAGCAATTAATGATGCTTATTCTTTTCTTTGTTTAAATTCTGCTTTCAAGCAAAGCAGATAAGAAAATTTTCTGCCCAAAATTATTTTCCTCTTTAACTATTTAGTTCTCCACTCTCTCACAATATGGTTTTTAAAGAGGTGATAAAATTATGAATTTCTAGGAACTTAGCTTCATTGAGCACTTCTTCTTTGCCTGGCATTGAACAAAGCCGCCTACTTGCACTGTTATTTTGTTATATGTGAGGTGGGGCTGTTTAATCTCTATTCAGTAGATGACAAAACCGCAACTTAATGAGATCAGTTCACTGCCTTTTGTTATGTCCTGAGAAAGATCTCCACTTCAAAAGAAAGTGTTTTCTGACTTCAGAGGCTGAGCTCTTAAAGAGCATTCATTGAATTCATAGCTGGTCAATTTATTATATTCAAGAGAAATAAGCTAGTAAATCTGTCAGCATGGAAGGGCTATATAGTGTGTTCAGTTCTGGCTCCTGAAGTTTAAAAGTAAAATAAATATATTAGAATGTGCTCAGAAATCAGCCTCTTAAATGTCAAAGAGCCTACAACCACTTCAGCTGACGTGAAATCTGAGGGACCAGCAATATTTAGCCTGGGGAAAAAATGTTCAGCATTCTCCTGTCTCCATCATATCTTTGAAGAACAGTTCTACTGAAATACATAAAATGAGCCTGCAAATCGAGTGGCTGGGAAGAGACTAATTAGAAAGTTCTGTGACAGTCTGTGTCTTCCTCATGAGTCCAAGGAGTAAAGTTTTTTAGCCACATTCCAGTCAAGCTTGAGAAAGACTTTGCTACTGGAGTCATCCGTGGTGGCAGTAGTGCCTCAGAACTAATTCATCAGTGGGTCCTTAAGAATATGCCAGAATGACACTTGGCAGGAATGTTAGAAAGAAATTTTAAACACAGAATTATTGATTAAACTAGATGACTTTTCCAGGCCTGAGAGCTATGAACTGTCCCATAAATGCTTCATGACAAACTCCCAAAAGAATAGGCTAAGATTCCTCAGAGCTTGGGATATCGTCTTTCCTCTTCTGTTCCCAAGAAGATTCCACGGCAGAAAGGAAGATAGAAATGAATGTCCATAACAATCCCATCAGGCTTCAGCCCTTGGATAGAATTTTAGAATGAGAGAACTACTTGGGAGAAATGGTTTTGAGAAAATCCATGTTAGAATCGTTGAGGTAGTAAATAGGAAAATGTTTTGAACAGCAAAAATCCACTAAAAGTGATAGACAATCTAAAGAATGTAACAAGTTAGAAAAAGGCAAAAGTCCTAATTAGTAGGAAATCCTTGTTGATTAAATGTCATTATGCAGCTACATATGGAGAGGTCTGATAAGTAAAATATTTAAATTAATTGAAATATTAAATGTCTTTCAAAATGTTACATGGTCAGTCTTCGCAATGAACAGGTTGAGAAGTAGGACCTCCACACCAAATTCCCACAAGACAGAAGCAATTTCACACTTAGTTTTTGAGTGATATTTCCCTTAAGAACAGCACAAGTAGTTGTTAGAAGTAATGTTCTTCCAATTTTTTTCCTCTCCCGTGTCAAATACCACTAGTATCTTTTGTGGGACACCCACACACATGCACACACAAATTCACCAAAAAATAGCTTAGAAATATTGTAGATTGGTGGGAATCCAATTCAAACCTCTACTTAAGATTTCAAATCACAGCCCGAGATTTCTTACCCTTTCAGAATAGCTGTAAGTTTCAGAGAGAATTCACAATCTTTCTTTTGATGGTCTTGTTGTATACTTTCTATGGTAATCAGCTGTTACCTATATATACTGTATATATACTTTCTATTGTGGAATCACCTGCTGCCTGTATTTAAAGCAAGAAATAATTACTCGTTGATCTCCATATATCCTTTGGTAGCTCTCATTTTTTGACATACAACATCTTTCCAGATTTCCTTGGATAGTTTCAGATTGAAGCGTACAACTACTAAGACAGGAATATAATGAATTACTCTTACCATTTGACATGCAATGTAGTGTCCTCCTGTGATAAAATTGCCGTACTTTTTGGTTTTGTGGTGGTTATGTACAGTTCAGATTTTACTCCCTCTACCCCCTCTTACTCGAGATCAGACAAATTTCCTTCCAGCTGCCTAAGCTGGAACAATTGAGGTTGTGGAAAGAACAAAAAATTGTGTTCCTAAGCTATACCTCATCAAAGAGGGAGATTTTTTAATTGAATTTTAATTCCAATTTTCCAAGCAAATGTAATTTCTGAACTTATGATTTGCCTATAGCTCTGGTGCAACTTTCAGGATAGCATGGCATAGTGATAGAAGCTTTCAATAATCCTTAAGGCAAAAGATCAGAAACTGATCAATAATCTATAGCTTCCTTGACAAAAGGAAAGCATGATGGAAGATGAGGGAAGATGGGATTCAGAAGACATTTGTCCACAGTGCCAAGGTTGAAGACTTCCTGTGTCTGTCACCAGAGGGATTGTAGCTCACATGGTTTTATTTCCTGCATGTGAAAAAGTATAGAAGAATAACTTGTGTTGCCTTTAACAGCATGTTGTGTAGGTATCTAGCCTCTGTCCTCTAATTTCAACCTAACTTATTTTATCCATACAGCTTCTTCAAACATAAATTTATATTTTTATTGCCAGCCTTCGCATTACTAGCCTGTTAATGGCTCGTAATTCTAAAGATTACTCCATATGGGAAATTCAATAAATAACGACACTCTTCAACTTGCAGTGGGTTATCTCCTGGTAAGCTTGTCTTTACGATGAAACTACCGTAAGTCATAGACAAAAAGACATCTAACACACCTGACATAAAGAAGGCCGAAAGGTCACAACGCTGTGCCCTACATAGTGTCAGCTGTTTGTTCTCTACTGGGAGCTGGCTGACTCCCTGTTACTGCTCACCACAACTGCCCAGCATCATGGACCTGGAGGCCCTGTAGTTATTGGCAGTAGTTTATACAGGTGACGCATCAAAAGGAAGAGTGCAGAGCAGAACCAAAATGAGTGTTTGATGACAAGGTTGGACCACTGAACCAAGACTCTTTCCTGAATCAGAGTGGCTGCTTTATTATAAATATCAGTGTAAGTCAAGTGTTTGGTTACTTGGCACCAAGCACTTCCTATCAAATCAAATTCCTTTCTTCAGCAAACTACTAGGTTCTGGGTCCAAAAATAATTATCTTTCACTCTCTGAAAGAAATTACAATCTAGTAGGAAAAGCCAGTAAGTAATAACCAACCTGGGGGAGATGCCACGAGAGTGGTCCATCACAGAGGCAGCAGGTAACAGCATACACCATTTTTAAAATATTTTTTAAATCATAATAAAATTTGCTGAACGTCTTTATTCTTTGAAATTGCTGCTAATTTTAAACAATATCAGTGATAAAATACTTCTTCCTGCTAGGATGGACCATTCCTGTCGTCTTTAGACTTCTACTGCTTATATACCATTATTTTTTTAAAAAGTACTTACGAATCAAATTAAATGAGTTTTCAGCATTCTAGAAAGCTGAAGCAGGAGGATCACAACGTAGAGCTGAGCTAGGGCTATGCGGGGACGTAGTGAGACTCTTTATCAAAACAAAAATGAAAATAAAATGTGAGATGGGGATGTAGGTCAGTGGGAGCATCCTAACTTCGATCTCCACTACTACCACTATGGAATATGTAAAGTAATTAACTTACAATAGAAAATTTTGTGTTTGCTCGTAGTTTGGGAATGACTGCTTAATTCCTTTGCTTTGAGCCTGTGACCAGGACAGCATATTATGATTAAGTGTATGGGAGAAAAAAAGCTGCTCACTTCACAGCCAGGAAGCAAAGAACAGAGAGGAAAACAGTCCCACCATCCTCTTTGAGTGAATGACCTGCCAGTGACTTAAAGACCTCCTTGTGGGTCCCACTTCCTAAAGCTTTGACCCCTTTGCAATAGCATAATCCTAATGGTCCAAGCCCTAGGGAGACACATACCCCAAACCATAGCAACAATTTTGTCCCTTGAGATGCCTCCTTCCCAAAGATAATCCTTCTCAGTAATGCTGTTCTCTGTCTCTAGGAGGAGCCAAGACTTGATTGCAATGATGAAGCACAGCTATCTACTGTTGTAAAGCTGGCAATAGAGAGTATTCGGTATTGTATGTCAGACACTTAAGAAATCACTGAGACTATGTGAAGTTATGTAATAGGATAAGGGAAATTATTTGTCACAGAACATTAATGGTATGAAGTAGAGATTTGGTATGTACTTCTAATTTGTCTGAACTCAGGAGCTGGTGACATCTCTCAACGAAGCCTGGCTAACACAACAGACCCTAAGGAGCCTAAATGACTTCAGAAGGTTCCCTAGTGCAGCTTAGTCTATCAGTGCTCCTCTGGGCGTCTCGCATCCCGACCTCAGTCTCATCCTTCCTGGAAGGTCACTTTCCTTGATCAATGGTTTTCTACTCATTTTGAGATGAAATACTTGTTCCAAGATGGCTTTAAGTGTAGTCTTCTCCAGTGCAGTATGAACAACTTAGCTCTTTCTTGCTGGATGTAAACGACAGTGCAGGTACTGGCAGTGCAGTGGGAAGACTCAACCTGAAGTCACTCCTCGCTGAGGACTTGGGGAGCAGCAGGGCCCTGAAGGATGGGGAGGACTTCGTGGAAAATCTTATGAGAGGTCTTGAAAGCTGAGAAAATAGCTTATGAAAAGAAGATATATATATATATATATATATATATATATATATATATATATATATATATACATATATATAAATATTTGTAAAAAGGAGTAAAACAGTAAAGGTAAAATACAGGTATAAAACAAGACGTGATAAAGAGTTCAGCCCTAAATTTTTCCAGAAAGATGGCCCACTGGCTGGGATAGGAGCTTGTCAACTTTGAGCCCACCCTGGGCAACTTAGTGAGACCATGTCTCAGAAATAAAAATGAAAAGTGATGGAGAGAAAAGAGAACGAGAGAAAGAAGTGATTAGGGCAAGAAAAAGTTGTATTTAGAATTTCATGCTAATTATTTAGGGCCTTATTTGATAAATAATAAGGACCCATGAATAAAACGGTGATCTCAGAAATTTACACAATTCCACTTTTTAATTTTGCATTATAGACTACTTGAACGTTCAAAATATATTTTAATATCTGTGTAAATTACGAATAATATTGTGTTTAGCATCGCTGAAACTCAAATTAAAAAACCAAAATAATTCTTGCACATGGGCTCTCGCTTCCTTGACTGCCTACTAAGAGCAATTCTGTTCCATCATTTGCTTGCTATTTACAGTGAAAAAAAAATCATTGCATATATAGTCCTAAATAATTCCTTGTTGCATATTTAATAAAAATCCTATTTTTGATTGATTTTAATAAAAACACCTCTATTTTATTCTCACTTTAAAAACATAATTTTAATATTTATGTTGAAAGTTATACTTCACTGGCACTTAAAACACGTTATACTTGGCTTGTGGACTCTATTAGTGATGTTTGGAATGTTATTGTTAAATTCTCATTCCTTTCATCTGTCTTGTCTTTTCTTTCTACTTATTTTGAAGACTCTTTACCTGTTTTTGATGTTCTGATACCCATAACTTAAGGAAGGAAAAGGTTTATGTTTAGCTCATGGTTTCAGGAGGAGGACATTTCAGACCCAAACCAGTGACTATGTCTAGGGTGGATGTCTACATGTTTGTTCTGTTGGTATGGAATGTGCCAGTGGATTCATGGTTTTTATAAGTTCTGGAAAGTTTTCAACCAAATATTGAATTTAAGTTTTGTATGCCTTCCGTTACCTCTCAGCTTTCTGTGACTCCACTTGCATAGATGTGATTGATATATTTTATATTTTTATTCCAAGTCCTTTAAGTCCTGTCTAATAATTTTTACCTTCTTCTATTGATATAATGTTGTCAGATCTAAATCTTCAGCAAATATCTAATTGGCTGAGGCTGAAATGATGAGTGTTGGTGGAAATAAGGAAACAGAATAAAGGATGATTCAGTAAGTGGCAGGATCATTGAAAGGTAGACACACTAATTTCTTTCCTGGGTAATTCATATTAATGATTATTACCAGATTGATCAGTTTACTATGGGTTAGATATAATACTCATGCTCTATAATTAAATTCATTTTGACTTTTAAAAAAGTAAACCTTTTCCAACTGTTATGTGAAAGCATTCATTTTTTAAGAGAAAAAAATGAGATGATTTATAGTTTCAAAATTCACCTGAGAAACTTAACGAAGTAACATGCATTTGAAAGGTCACGACACTGATGGGGCGTCTGTCTCCCAGCGACCCTTCAGACCTTTTTCTCCCATCTATAATGTGATACAAAAGACCTGGTTGATGGGCACTGTCATGTTCTGCATGTGACTTGTTTTCAAAAAATAAAAAGGATGAAGAAGAAAAGAAAGAAAAGCAAACAAGTCACAAGTTGAGACAAGGAGGTTGAACCGCACTATTGAACAGACCCATGTATTATCGACCTTCTTCAGAAACATATGACTGTAGAGCTGTTACTGAACTATTCTTAGGACTGGAAAATTGGCTACACTCACCAATTAATAATTTAGCAAACAAGCCATGGCATCCATTTGTTTAAATTAATATTGTTATATATAACTTTAGATTCAAAGCTATCATTGTGAATTCCTTTTCAAAAACAAGTTCCTTGTATAACAGCCTGTCCAGTCCTCCTCTCATACAAATTTTATAGAAAATTTAGATTAATACATATAATTTGATCTTTTAAGAGATATTAAGATTGCATGCAGATATCAATATATCTGATAATTTATTTAATAACATTAAAATTAAGGAGATGGTCCATTCCCTACATTGCTGCCTCTCTCCCTCCTTTTCTGCTTTCCTTTCTTCTCTCTCCCCGAGGCCCACTCCCTCCATCCCCACCAAATAACTTGATGCCAAACTGGCATTTTCATTTAAGCTCAGCATTAGTCAGTGGCAGCATTTGAGTCTTATATCTTAAAGTAACCTCTTGATTATTCATGGTGACAAAGGGTGACAGGCATTGTAGGAGTGACAATCCCCTTTGCTGTTAGAGAAGACAGACAATTCGATGGGGTTGGAAGACTTTCTTACCCCTGATGCCATCCCGGAGAATGTAGATTCTACCATTAGCAATTTATTTCTTTAGGTCAGGGCATTACCCCTTATCAAAGTGCAAATCCCTCTGGGCCAGAAAATGTCTTAAGCTGCTATCATTTATTGACATCAAGCAACTAATTCATATATAGGAATATTTCCAGCAGAACTGGGCTGAGAACATTTTTTTTAAGAATTAAAGAGATCCAGTTTGAAAGATTCAGAAGTAGATAAGTTTGTTAACCTTCCAGAAAGCAATGAGAGGACCTTGTAGTCAAAGGGGAAGAGCAAGAACATCTAGGGGTTCAAGAAGCTCGTGAGAAACTCTTCTAGTTCCAAGATTTTCCATCAGACATCCACGTGAATGCACCGTGGATCTCCCCAAGGGATACCGGTCCCTGCGGAATGTCATTTGGGATCTCACAGGCAACAGTCATGGGGAGCAGGGTGCACACATGGAGACTGACTCATAGGTTCTCATAAAGTCTCTCAGGGGTGAGCTAGAGGGTGTCATTGCAATTGCAGGATTTTAGAACATATATATAATTCTGATCATGACTGTTAGCACTAAGCTTGAAGCTGCTCAAAGCCTGCTTCATTCAGTAGCTCAATATTCATTTCACCAAACAAGGGTTGGATATGATTGCACACACGCTTTTTCCTTCCTTGCTCTTTTTAATCATTTCTGGTATTTCTATTTCTACCAAATTCACTGTGAGTGTTCTGAGGATTACAGTGAATAAGAAATACCAAAGAGTTGTTACTGAGTAGGTAGTAAAGGGTTGCAAGATAAAATAAAATGATAAGCATCATACCGGTTAAGACTGTGATGTTAGCACCGTGGGGAATACAGATGAAGCACAACGTGGTAAACCCAGAGTGACAAGTAATGCTCGGCTCTCTAGTTATAAATAACGTGTTGGCCTATCACTATAAAGATTGGCATTTGGGGGTGGCCATTACTTTCAAGCACATCACCTATGGTAAGCTATCAGCTACCCACCAAAGCAAAAGATAACCAGAAAGTTTTGGTCTGCTCTCACCTCTGCTAGAAATTCCCAAAAATCCAAAAAGCTTCAAGAAAGAAGCAGCAATAAGAATGTCTCCTGAAGCATTTTCTGACATTATTCTTTTCCAGCAGGCTTCCACTCTGTTACAGTAGAGTAGGTTTGGAGGTTGAGAGATGTCAGTGTGCCAGAGGTCAGATCAGGGATCTGAGCTAATGCATCAGAAGGCACCAAGACTAAGGAAAGGCTCAAGGTAGGCCACTGTGTGGAGATGCATGACTCACAGTTGCAAAAGGAGAAAAATTAATGGAACACAAATTAGAAAGGGGCAGTTACTAAAGTCAGAGTACACAGCCAGTATTCTATGTTGGTCATGCTGATCTTCACAATATTCGTAATATTCAAGGCTCGCTTTCTTATGAGGGTTTGAGGCTGGTACCTGGGGTGGCACATTTGAGTGGGCCAGGGACTGAGTGGATATTGGCAGGCAATCCAGTGTTCCTGGGACAAGTCAGCATCTCTACCCTTGTGCCCCCATCATGATCCATCCTATGCGATGAGAATTCTTCCCACAGCCATTCATGTCACATCTGTTTATTAGGCAGCTGCTGTGCCCCATGCTCCACACTGAGCGTGTACAGAGATGCAAGTGGCAGCAGTTGGCTCTGGGACCCAAAGTTCAAAGATCACCTATATAACACAATCCAAGGATAGCTAAATTGCACCTATTCCTGTGAGGTCAGCCAGGGGCTGGCTCTAAAAGGAGATTCAACTTTCAAGTAGTCATGACTAAGCCTCTTATGAAACACATTTGATTAATCACGTAAGCCCTTTGGTTCAAAACTGTTTCAGAGACAAGTGTGACAAATATTTTATAACAATTTAACCTTGATGACTATTGAGGGAAAAAAAAACACTCTCTTTTCAAGTAACACTAAGGAAACTTTGAGATTGTCCTATCTGTACTGTTATCTGTCCAGACCTCCAGTCCACCTGTGCCTTTCATTCAAGGTCCCAGAATCCTACTCCATGGGCAGGATTTTCACCTCTCAATATAGAACTGTGGGCCTTACCTCACAGTAAAACTGACTTCCTGAGAATAAATCATTGTCCTTGTATTTCATAAGAGACAGCGCACACTGATTTTGTTGATATTGCATGTAAGATTCTGCTCATCCAACAGACTATTTTAACCTCCAATGTGTGTCCTAAGATTTCAAATGATAACATTCTGGAGGATTAACTTTTTAAAAATCAGTTATCAATTACCACTTGAGAATTCCTGCTTCTGGAATAAAGGCATGTGATTTGTCCCAAGGTAAGTACATCCCCTTCACTTGAAATCTTGAAGTTATTTAAAATGCTGTAAATCAAGTTTCTTCAACAGCAGTTTCAAGATTGTGATGTTTTATCCTAGTTTTACAGAGAAAAGGGTTCTTTAGTTACATGTTGAAAGGCAGCATGAGTTCACTCGGAGTCTTTGATTATGTTTAATAGTTTCACTGTCAGACAGTGAGTCATGATCTTTCCCTTCTGTTTTACAGTTTGTATTTACACCTCCTTGCAGTTGATAAAAGCGAGGTAACACGCTCTGCCCGTTGACAATGATGACTCCTTTATTTTAATCAATGTAGAAGAAAAAATAAAATAGGGTGAGAGGGTATAGAACCCCTTCCTTAGGCCATTTTCAACTTCGGGAGTTACGTCCTTGTGGTGTACCTACTTCATGATGCTAGCTGTCAGCACATTCGTCATTTGATTTCCATGAGAAATTTTGCTTCGTATCACTCAAGTTCAGTTTAGCAAAGGTGGCTAAGAATTATTTTTCTTGTCTATTTGCAAACCTGAGTAGTGTAAGCTCTTCTAAGCACACCTGTGTAACAAATCAAGGGCAGCTTCTCTGCAGTCCAGTAGGGCTGAGTTTGCCGAACAGCAGCGTGTGGTCAGAGTAAATGGGCTGGAAAGACAGCACCCATCAGGGAGTGAAACTGGTATTTTTGAATCCATACTGGACTATGATAATTACTAATAATTTGTCTCAAGCCTATTTCTTTTAGGCAGCATTTTTATAGTAATTTCTTCCAGAAGTACTAGAATTTGCCTTTGTATTTGCTAATTTCACATGGAGTAATGTTTTCATTTCAGAAGTCACTGATTTGAAAATGTTTTCATTCCTTGGATGAAAACTACTTGGAATTCAATTAGGAGGTACCTGAGCTCCTAGCGTTAGCCCTTTATGCAGGAATCCATGTAGGACCGATAGAGAAATAGCATAAGGAGGGAGTTTAGGACAGATAATCAGACTTTTTTCCTCAAAGGAACAAGTGATAAATGTATCTGACTTTTTGAAGCATATGTTTCTTTATCACAGCTATGCTGTGGCAGTATAAAAACAGGCATGAACAAACAAATGCCAGGCATAGCATAGCATAAAACTTTATCTACAGAAATAAGAAGCAAGAGAGATGAGGCTCTTTTGCCATCGTTGATTGACCCCTGGTGAAAGTGCCACTCTCTGAGGTTTATATTTTGGCATATTACTAAAGAAATATGACAATGTACCTTTTGTTGACATGCCCATACCAAGAAAAATGTTTACGTTTCTTTGGATACTGAAAACATATTAAATATGTATCCTAAACCTAGATATAGTGGAGCACATCTACAGTTCTAGCTAGTCAGGAGGCTGATGCAGGAGGATCACAACTTTGAAGCCAGCCTATGCAACTTAGTGAGAAACCATCTTTTACTTTTGCCCAAACTCCTGCTCAAGGCTTGCAGGACCCTAGACAAGTTCTGAAGCAAAGAGAAGAGGACACCAGATGAGAGTGATGCAGAAATACCAGAAAACTATACACTATTATGTTTGGCCCAGATATCAATAATGTGGCACAGAGTGTATTGAAGGTCTGGTACAGGAAGAAGTCTGACTGTGGGAGAGTTAAGAAAAGGGATTTTTCTGGCAGATATGTTCTTTCCAACGAATTCATGCAGGAGTCTAGAAAGCGGGATTTAAGAGATAATTGGGCTTTACCCTAATGGATAATTCGAAGAAGTTAGTCTCTTGACATTAGGTTCCTATAGGACAGCACTCTTAGTCCTGAAAGGAACTCTGTTTCTGTATCATCTCATTTATACCTACAGATTATAAAGAGATTTTAAGGGTTACAGTGAGAACTTAACTTGTAATCAGAAGCTTCTCCAAGATCGAAAGTAGAAACAAAGAATAGCACAATGATGCTACACACAGTAGACATCTTGCGTTAAGATGAGCCGTGGTGATGTGGAACGTTTTTTAAATAAGAAGAATGATGCTTTTAACCTTATGTGTGTATTTAAATACTCAAAAAGCATTTCTATTTTTTATGATAAATGAAAGTAAAAGATAGTTGGTGGGAATTTTATAAGAGCTAGATAAATATAAAGCATAATGCTTTCCTAGCCATGATGAGACCATGTGACTTTGTGCACCATTTATGTGGATTTATTATACACTTCCAAAAAGAGGCACTCCTACTTGTTCTATAACAAAGTGCAGGCTTTCTAATCAGTGCAGAAGAATAGGCCCCCTTCAGCATCACAATTAGTGGCTTCTCTAGATAAGATTTGCCTGAGAGAAAAGTGCACTCTTGTTCCAAGAAATTAACATCTTCTAAGTGAACAAAGCTCAAAAAAAAAAGACTATCAAACCTTAACTTAGGATTTCACAATAGTTAGAAACAGTAGGACTGATTGCATTAGTCACATGGCCCTTTGACAGTTGCGGTTAGTGAGCTGTTGTTGAACTGCAGAGGAGGAAGAACTGAATTTGGGATCAGTCTTAATAATGACATCTAACTGAGCCCTGAGAGAGGGGCTCAGCAGTGATTGCACTGGACAAGCGTCACAACAAGGAAAACTCCACATGAGTAGTGTGTGTGGATAGAAGCTATGTTGGAATTGGAACACACCCACAGGTCCAAATTGATTCTGGAAAGTAACCAAGTGTAAGGTAGCCCACCAACATAGGCGAAGGTTCCTCTACATGCACAGCACTGGAAAGAGGGGTAGTTGCCTTGGAAACCAACACCGTAAAGGCAACAATGCACTGGAGTTTAAAATTTAGAAATGTGAGCAGCATGCTTTTTGAATAAGGAATAGTAGAGGAGAACGAAGGCATTAGTGAAGGCCTGTATGCTTGAGCAGCGCTCCCAAGGATGGCTCGTAAGCCCTGGATCCATCAGCCTGGACCCTGTGAGATTTTTGAATCAAAGCCACCCCAGCTTCAGAGCATTTCTGACAAGCAGAGAAACCCAAGCACATGGCTGCAGAGGAGGAGAGGGAAGCCTCGACTCTGACGCCAAGGCTCCTGCTCCTTGCTGGTCCTCACATTTTGCTTGAAGCACGGTGTAGTCAGACACCAAGGGAAGCCCTTGTGAAGAATTTTCATTTCCAGGAGCATCTGTCCACTGAGAAGGTTCTGTCGCCACCATCTTGCCATTCCTCTTCTGCCCTTTCTGTGACAATGGGAGAAAATTCACTTGCCAAATGGTGTGTCTTGATTCCAAACAATCCCCTTGATGGCTGTTTTAATTGCAGTATAGTAGTTTACAAATGATGGTGCAAGCATTATTCGGCACTATGTAGACTTTTCGTCACTTGCACACTTGATCACGCAGCATTGTGGGGGCCCTTAAAGACAGCATGTCCTGGCCACCAATCTAAGGAAATGCTACCAGATCGCAACCCCTTTACCTGTCTACTCAGCGTGCGCTGGGACGCAGGGGCTTTCCTGGTTTTGTGCTTGCTTTATACAATACAGATAATGAAAATGAAGTGAATACTTCAGAACAAAGGCAATGAAATGATTATAGCTGATGAAAGAATGATTTCTTTCAAATGCCAATTGCTTACAGCAAGGATTGTGTAAAAATCAAATAATAAATGGCTGTCATATTGGCAATATATTCCCTTATTGATCTATGGAAATCAGATTTCAAATAGGAAAGTGCCTGACACACTTTAGAATAGATCTGACTAGAGCAAGTATGTATGATGAATTGCTATCAAGTTTATAACTTGCTTACAGTACGTTTTCAGAAGCACCCAGGCAGCTAGACTTATAACTTACATTATCCAGTATCTAAATTCTATAGGTTCATAAAACTGGAAAGAAAAGGAAGTTTCATATCTCAGAAGAGGGCTACAATGCAGCCCTTCTCTTATACCTACATTAAAGTCACATGGAGAGTTTATTTTTAAAAATTCCCGGTAACTAACGTCCAGTGATTTTGGTTTAGAAGTTAAAGGGGGTTTAAGAATCTGCATTTACACTCTTGGCCCATGGGCTTCTAGGCTGTTAGCCTTTGATGGAAGTCTGAGAAAAACTGCATTAGAGTACATCCTGCTTTTGAATTGGGCTTCACAGGATGCGTGTAAGAAAGAGGACAGAAAGTTAAGAGGCTTAAAATAGCTGAAATCAGAGCTGAGATCAAGCCTCTGGTGCAGAGGGCCAAGAGAGAGAAAGGGATAAAAGGAATATGTATAGCTGGGCCGTTCCCTTGCTCTTCTCTGCCTGACCCATGTGGAGTCCGCATCGTACCAGAGAACCCAGAGCTAATCCTCTGCAGTCTCCCGAATACCCAGAGTTCCACATTCTTTGCTTCTCAGAAATATAGCAGATTCTTTGTAATCAATATTCCCATTTTTTTAAAAAATGAGGACTAGACAGCATCAAAAATCATAAGGTAAATTTTAAAAGGATATAAATTGAAATAAAGAATAAAAATTCTGATCACTCAAATGCGTTGCTTACCTTATTGAGTATTTTAAAACATCTGGACCGCGCACAAAGCTTGCATTCACCCGGATGTTCTGGCTTTCTGTACAGGGTGTGCCAAGCATTCAAGCCTTCTGTCTTGGTGTGCATTTTTGTGCTTGAACGGTCAGTGTCTTACGAGCATGGCACAAGGTGTAGGATGATGCTGTAGCTTAGAACCATGCATAGGCACCCCAGTTCCAAGGAAATTTCATACCAAAGTTTGATATAGCTTGAATGTCCAAACTCAAAGCATAGTTTTCTTTGGAAACCGTATCTCAGGCCAGCCAGTGGAAGACTTTTATCTGTAACATAGCTAAATCAGGGTATGGATTGAAACACTCAGCTGAGATCTGGAAGTAAGATGCAGTCAAGAAGCTCTGGGAAAGAAGAGAACAAGCAGAAGGATGATTTCTTCTCTCCTGGATTCCAAGGTGACCCCAAGCAAAATTTTGAATACAACAAATTTCTTTGCTATAGTAGTGTTTATTCTCCCTTTGTTGGTTTCCTGGGCTTCCCATATGCTCCCTTCCAAAACTGCCCCCTTTTCTCTTTCTCTAGAGGATTCCATACTCCAGAATTTACTGCCTCTCTCCTTCGTTCCTTGTCAGAAGTCACATTGCTACATGCAGTTGGTCTTAACTAACTGAAATCAAGAATACTATAATATGGATAAATTTGATTAAGTAAATGGCAGTAGCCTTCTAATCTTTCACAAACTACTCTCCTTTCAAAGGAAAATGATAAGCTTATAGATGGCACGCAGTGTGGTGTCATAGTGGAGCTACAAGAACTTCTGTGGAGAAAGAGTACAGCGAGGTGGACTTGCCTGCAGAACTTCTCCAAGGCTTTCCTCTAGGACACTCCTCACATTTATACCAACAACTGCTGTTGCTCTACTTGTGAAAGCTCATATATCCCCAAGGCTATGCATCATGTTACAAATCAGCCAATATGGAGACTGTGAGACCACCAAAATGTTTGTGGTGGGCAGGGGCTGTGTAAAAACAAAAGGGACAAGCATTTGAACTCTCGTGGATCATTTCAGAGGTGAATTCTTCCTATACTAAAAAAAAAATGCATTGGGCCTACATGGAAGAATACTCGTGCCGGTTATATATAAATATACTAAGGGTAGATGGTGAGTCCTCTTAATTAACACAGACCAACACTTCTTAGTGATATGCTATGATCAGTACTGTTCTATTATGATATTCATCTGTAATTAATTTTGGCACAGTTGGCTAAAACATCAGAGTTCAGCTACACAGGGAACAGAATTTAAAATATAAATTGCTTTACCGTGGACTAAACTAGTGTCTGCCTAAGCTATGGGGGTGGAAAAAAATCATTTTCCATCACTGCTCTTGTGGAGGTGTTTGCACCAGAGAAACGCTGCAGAGTCAAAAAAACATCATCACAGCAGAAGAATTTAAGAGGCCGAAGAGAAAGAAAATGTGTGGATGCCTAAGAAATGTTGGGACTTGGGTCAGATTCATCCGGAAGGGATGGCCAATTTGCTGGCATTGATTGCAGAAGCTGAGCACTTTCAGGCTCCACTCTGTTAGGTTTGTAAGAGAGTGAAATATCTTGTTGGGACGCAGTAGATTGCGGCAGTACATAGGGTGCTTCTCACATCTAAATGAGCAGGTTCAAATCGGATCTCCTCACCACTTCTTAGCCACCTTGTTTGGAACGAGGTCCCTATCTTTCAAGTACTCTTCTCATCTGTAATATGGGACTGATGATAGTCATTATCATCCACCACCTCAGAGGAAGGGGTAGGAGGAGGACAGGCCTGAGGGGCCTGGCATAGTAGACGCATTCACGAAGTGTAGGCTGTTGTTAGATTGAAGGAAATAATTTTGTGGCTCACTCAATTCAGGACAGTAATAGGCTGTAAGATATCCTCAGGTACCCAGCCAGACAGAATCATTACACTGCAGCCACTCTGTAACGACCCTATGGCCACGGTGTCCAGGGCGGCAAGATCCCCGTGTCTCACTGCTGCCTGTCTGGGACCTCAGGTGTCAGCTAGGAACAGAGGACTAGTCACATTTCTGGAAGGATAGAGGCATTTCTGTGAGCACCTCACAGCAGGACTGATGTTGATCTGAAAAAGCGAGAAGGTCCCGTTTCCTGTATAGGCCCCATGCCGGCAGGGCACTTGGTCTACTATCTGCCTTGTAACTGTGAGCCGGCAACATCCAGGGTGCACCTTGTGCAGACAGTCTACAATTCAGCGTGTGATTCTTGTTGCCCCGGATGAAGGAGAGGAGAAAGCTCCTCAGCCTGGGATGAAGGCGCCTTCACAGGTTCCTCTTCGTTATGCGCTGCTGTAACTCATTTGCTATTTGTCCCTCACTCTAATGAGCACTGAACTCACAATCTCCTAAGATACAGTTTTTATTAAACATGATATTATGAAAAAGGTTGGCTTCTCTTTTAGCACTGCAGGCAATTACAGATATATATATGAATTCATATGGGAGTAGAATTATAATGGGTTTCATTTTTTTGAGTCTTCCCATATTCCACCCTTTCCCTTCCTCTCTTTCTTCCATTCCCAGCTCTGTCAAATAAAACTATAATAGGAACATATAACAGTGTCCCAGGAGTCCCTCCGAGAGAGAGTCTTTTGATAGATAGCCCAGCCTGCCCCAAGCAAACCTACTCTTAGATTATAATCACCTATAAGTATTTCCATCTGCCCCATTAAATCATAGTAAGATAAGGTGTTTTTATCATTTTTCATTCCTAGCCCCCAACCCTCCTGCCTCTGCTCTCTGCCCAGAGGCATTCTGGGATTACCTAAGTGCTGGGGACACAAAAATAAAACCAGGAGGAAGGCTTACCTGTTTGCAGGCTGGTGTTTCGTTGGGAACTAGAGCACTGTTTGGTGATTCTCCAGCACATCTAGGTGCCAAACAGTGACACCAGCCTCCTTGTCAACGTTGCGGCCTTCACTTACGTCCCCATGGCGTCTCTGCTCTCTGCCCCAATCCCATTTATCATGTCTTCCTTTGTCTCTTGTTTAGTGCAGCTCCATGTAGTTTTTCCCTTGATTTTCTAGGTATCGGTGCCTCATCTGTGTTCAGGTTCACACTCTCCAGAAGAGGATCTGATTAATTTAATTATTATGGGAGACATGTATATTAAGTCATATCAGAAGCCAGTTGATAGATGGCCAGCTTCAGATTCCTGACCCCCTGAGCCTGCTGTCGCCCAGGATCCTTGTACCACTTGCCCAGACAAGTTCACTTGGGCACAATGCCTTCCTGAGCACTCTGTATTGAAAGAAATTTTGAGTGTGGTAGGTCTTCAACCGTGAAGCACTTTTCCTCCAGCAAAGAATAATAAGCTCTCTAACAAATCTTTCCTGAGTAGCCACGTGGCTCAGAGGGCTGAGCTTAAGCCTGGCAAGTCACAGGCCCCTGTGAAAGATCACAACACAAGTATGAAATGCAAGGACTGTGCAAAACACAGAGGAGAAAATCATTGAGTGAAACATTATTGTCAGTGCCAAGGCTCCCACACACTGGTAGCAGAAGACAGATGTGTGACCCCATAAACACAACAGCATGTGACAGTGAGCACAAGCAGTCAGTCACCATTCAAACCGCGCATCTTCTGCTTACTAGCATCAGTCCCCAGGCATCAGTCTCCTCACCTGTGAAGCAGGGCTTTCTCCTGGGAATATACATGGAAGAAATGGTCCCTAGGATCTTAGTCTATTTTATGTTGTCAGAACAGAATGCAGAGACTGAGTAACTTGTGGAGAAGTTCATTTAGGCTCACATATCTGGAGGCTGAGATGTTCAGGATTGGGAAACTGTACTTCATCATAGCTAAGATTTTCCTATTGTCATTCTGTCACAACCCAAGGTTACTACCTAGCTTGAAAATCTAAAAAACATCCAAAAGGCTGTGTTTGGCAAAGACGCTGTGCTACTTTGGAACAAGGAGTAAATCAGAAATGGAGGGAGGGCATGCGTACAAGAGAGAGAGTACAGTCTCCTGCAGAGCTAACCTACCTAGGAGGGTGTCAGTCCATTCATGCATGCTCTGTCACCATGACCTACATGCCTCCAATGGTCACCACCTTCCACCATGGCTACATTGTGGAATTAAGTTCTTAAACGCAACTATAGTACCCAGAAGATGAACTCCCAGCCCACATAGTGGCCTTCTGTGGAGAATTGTAGTATGGGGAGTGTATTCCCTTCTAGAATGATGCTATGATACCTAGGTTTATACACGAAACATGGTGCCTGACACATTGAAGAACAGTCATTTTTGTGGAAGGAATAAAAGGAAATTGAGAGAGTCTAAGGAGCTACTATTTCTCAACAGTAGTTTGTTAAGAAACAGCCAGTCATGGGCAGGGTCACGGCTGCATCCCAGGGCATCATTGTGGATTTTCTGCCCTGTGCCATCCTGGACATGTTGCAGCTCCTTTCTCTGGTGTGACAGGGAGCCATAAGAGGAAAACCAGCGTATGCCTGCACGCCAACGTGCATGCTGTGGCCATGTCTGTCGTGAGCTCTCTGCTACCTTTGAAAGTGTTTTCTGTTGCAACGAGAGCTCAAAAATTCTGTAGATTTGCATTAATTTTGTGTTCTCGTAGGCCTTTTGGGGCATTATTACTCCTAAGCTACCCTTTTGAGTGTTGTTTACTCAACTTTAATTACTCTTAAAGAAAGCACAGTTATGAAATATACATGACTACAATCTTGGATTTATTCAGCTAAGGTTTTCCTACCATTGTTCAAGTCTCAACTCAAGGTATTATTACTTTGAAAGTCTAAATAACAGCCAAAAATATTGTCAGAGAAGGAGAGTTCATTTAATGATACAGCCATATTTGCTTTATTTCATGTGAAAAGTTAAGCACAAAGCTAATTGCCAACAAGATATTTTTTTCTAAGTAATTGTTTTGACCAGATGGGGAAAACTTATATTTGTTTAAGCTTTTGACTAAAGTAAAATGTTCCCTTTCATAGTAAATGGACAGAACTCATTTTTGTCTAGATATCACAATTTATAACATGAACATGACCTGAATTGTGGCGGTGGGAAGACTTGTGGGAATCACTGAGGCTGCAAGAAGCCTGGGTGTGGGAAAACTAGTTGTTTGGATGAACGGAGGAGCTGGATGTCACTGTAGCAATTGTCCTCTGTAATAATCGGGCCCAGACACTACCTGTAACATGCTGAGTGAGTAGGTAATCAGGGACAGTGTAATGCATTAAGATGACAAAGAAGATCTGCTAACCATCAGCCTCATGGCATCACAGTCACCAGGATTCTTTTTTCTGAAGGGGAATAAAATGCTGAACACTTTCCATTCTTACCATATTTCCTTTATGGCTAAACAATTATCTTCTATTAGATCAGATTAATTTTACCTATCTTTTTCAGTACTAGGAATTGATTCTGGGGTTATTTCCTTAGTAACAGGTGTCCTATTGACAAATTCTTTGCTCACAGCTCTATCTTCAAGAGTTTTATCAATTTTGTCCTCTGGGAGGTTCAGTTTCTGGTTTAATGTCTAAGTCTTTGACCTACTTTGATTTAATTTTAATATACAGTGATAGGTGTGGGTCTAGATTCATTCTTCTGAATGTTGCTAACCAGTTCTCCAGACACCAGTTATTGAAGACACTGTCCTTTTTCCAGTGTATGTTTTTGGCCTCTTTGTATAAGATCAGATAGTAAGTGTACTTGAGGTTGTCTCTGGATCCTCTGTTCGTACCATTGGTGAGGCTGTCTGTTTTTATACTAATACCATAGGGTTTTTTAGCCCAGCTGCTTTGTAATATAACTTGATGTCCAGAATCAAAGTACTGCCTGCTTTTGTCTTGTTGCTTAGAATTATTTTGGCTATTCTGGTCTCTTTGTTTCCATATAAATTTTAGGAACTAAATCCGGGGCCTTAAGCACACTAGGCAAGTGCTCTACCACTGAACTACATACCTAAGCTTTTTATTTTGAGACAGAGCCTTATTCAGTTGCCCAGCTGACCTCAAATTTATGATCCTTCTGCCTCAGCCTCCCAGATAGCTGGGATTACAAACATGCACCACTGAGCCATTTATATTTATATTCATCTTTTATATTTCCTGAGACATAGGCTGACCTAAAGAATAGCAATGGTACATTAAGAGAACTTGGGTTTTTCTCTTATTTTCTTAAGCTGCCTAAAAGGTAGACCTCTTATTTCTTACAATCTGCGCATTAAAATGCTTAATAAATATAATAGGATAACACTTTAAAATTTTACAGAAGAACAAGGAGACAGACACCACTTATGGCAAGTGAGATTCATATTAAAGCCTATAATGTTTTCCTTATATGCTAGAGGCAGGATTGAGGTGTGATATATTTGGACAAAAAGCACAGTATGGTGTGTTGTAATTCCAGGTTCTCAGTGCCTGTTGGCTTTAATTTTCCTGAGAACTTAAGGTGCGTTCATTGACCACGTGGTTCCACATGGTATATTCCTCAGCAAAGCATTTCCAGGTCTCTAGATAGCACTTTCAAATGAAGGATAAATAAAAGACAGGAAGGACCAGGGCTCACCCAGTGACAGCGTGGGCTGTTGTCAGCACCTTTGGTGACTGGAATAAATCTAATTTTGGATGTCCGAAGCCGCTTTTGGTTCTAGAGCAAAAAGTAGATGTTTGAGCTATTACACTGAATTGATATAAAGTACTCTTTTCCTCAGAACACTTATCCCTGTTACCTTGATCAGATTCTGCTTACAGTACAAATGGAAAGGCGTGCATCTATAAAAGGTAAAACAAAAACAGCAATCTCCTTAAGAAGAATCTATATTGGGTCAAGAGGTCCTCTGAATTTCCCTTTTATTTTTGTAGGCATTTACTTATCAACAATTGTATGTGTTGTGCGGTGTTCTTTGTCAATACTGTAAATCAAGGTGTCACCATTTTTCAAGTAGATATTTAGGGGAAAGAGGAGAGATTGTTCAAAATAACTAGTATTTGGTAACTCAGGATATTGACTCAATCCTTCACAAATTTGAAACTAACCAGGGCACCCAAAACCCCTGCTATGTAATAGACACCTTCCGGCTCTTTGTTCAGAGCCCAAGTTATTCCAAAGACGTGCAGTTCACCATCAACAAACAGAAACAAGAAATTGATGTTCTCCCTGCTTCCACATCTCCAGAGGACTAAAATGTCTCGAAGTCCCACATACACTCAATCATGACACTTAGTACATGTGCATTTCAGGACATGACCCGTTTTCATAGGCTCTTGTGCCAGTTATGTGTCCAAACCCTGAATTTGCCTCTTGTTCGTGGTGGATTCCTTACTGCAATGCCTGGCACAGAGTAGGCATATAATCAGTGATAACTGGTTTGATTGGAGCTTAAGTGAAAACTCCTTGATGGCAAAGAAGAACTGGCCAGGAGTGTCCAACTTCTCCTGTGTTCTTTAATAATCAAAATAAATGTACATATGAGATGGTGCTATGCACACATACATACACACACTTGTACACATGCATGCACACACACAAACATTTGTACGCACATGCAGTTTAACAAGAAATGGTCTTACCTGTAATCACCACTAGTAACTTTCAACTTCTTTGTTTCAAATGTTTTACCTTGATTTCATATATCACCTAGCTCAATTAAATGCCACTTGATATTTAATATGAAAATAAGAGCTTAAAAGTATTGCCTTGCAAGTCCACTAAAACCATACCAATACGTACGTAATAATCAGACTGTTAAATCAAGAATACGGCATTTCAAATGACAAGTATTTCATCTTGTCCCCTGGTTCCTTTGCAGTTGGAAGTATTTTTTGAGAGAATTTTTCCATTCTATGACAATGCTAAGATTGTATCTTTAGAAATTTCCAAAAGAATAAAAGTGAATATTCTGGAACAGGTGCTTAGCCTTCTACTCAGGTCAAACAAAGATCCTGGGAGTTCACAGACATTTTTACAGAAAGAAATTGCTGTGCTCAGGCAAAAGGAGTCAAGACCAATAAAAATAACTGCTGAGCAGAAAGGATAAAATATAAGAAGATAGCTACTTCCTGCTTAATGATTCATGCAGATGCTGATAGTAGGAGCCTCTTCACACTGGACTTTGAGATGTGTCCAGACTCCTTTCTGAAGACAGAGTCTACCAAATTTTTCATGAGAAATTGAAAGAGAGATTTTGATTAAGCATTTTGTGTGAAGGATACCAGAAGTGGCTCCATTTAGCTAACTTAAGGCTGAAATAGTGAGAAAAACTGATAGTATCCCAGAGGCAAAATTCTTTTTTCTGTAAAAAAGTAATCTTTTACTAAAAATTTCTGGCTTTAAAGCAAAAAAGAACTCTGCTAGAATTGTGATTTTAAAGCAGTTATTACCACTCATTCCCAGAGGGTGAATATACCTGAAACTTATCAGCCCTATGAAAATGATAGCTACTTATTAATTAAAAAGTATTGTTTCTTTCTTTCATAGTATTCTTCTATATAGTCCACAGTAATCTATGGGTTTCAAAATTATTAAACTGTATTCATGGTCAAAGCAATTTAAATTAGTAGACACAAGTAATGAGATTGCATATCTAATGATACCAGATATTCTGAATTGCTCTCTGTAAATTATAAAATAAATGTTCACAAAAGTAGAGGTTTTGCACAACCTTCAGTTAGCTTTCTCTATCGTTAGTGTCTACAAGAATATGAAAGAATACAGTTGGTTTAATAAATTTATCAATAGAAAGTAAATAAACACATTGAAATGCATATAACTTACAAGTGTTAAACCAAGCTTGGGACAGTATCTGTGGACCCAAAAGAAGTGGCAAACCAAAACATGCTCTATTCTTCATTCTCTGTAGCCCACACTATGTCCTGTAGTTATTTGAAGATCTCTGAAAACCTCTTTAGGTGTTAAAATATCAGTTTGTACATCTGTGTATTTTTGAAGAAATTGAGCACTGAATTTATCTCTCACTCCTAAAGAAAAGTACTAAATGTCCTGAGAGGCACAAAGAAAACCACAAGCTGCCAGCATCTCCTGAAAACAAAGGCCTTTCGTCCTGAGGTATGCTCATGCAGGCAAGGAGGTTTGGAATGAAACCTGGCCAAGCGGCACTGATACAGAAGTACAGGAGAAGTCCAAATCCCTCTGTGTTTTAACAATGCACGTGAGAAAGGTCTCCACTGTCAGGTGCTGTGGGAAGTGGTAAAACGCATTCGTGAGGTGGAGACCCATTGCCTTAATTTTCAACAACAAAATGGGTTGCAATAGGAAGGTTTTTTTTTTTCAGGTTCAAGCACTCCAAGTAGCACTGAAGCCTAGGTTAAATATCAGGTGCGCTTCTCCTCTCACACAAGCTTTCTCGTCTAGTCAAGTCACCACGTCCCACACAACCCCCATGAGGTCCCTACCTACATTAGGCCCCATTCTCATTTTCACAAGTTATCCCTCAAGAGGTTTCAGTTCTCCTACGTCAGCGTCTCCCTTTCTCCCTGGGATTGGGCGGTGTAGAACCCCATTTTCACCAGAGTGATTAATACTGCAGTATCGGGGAGCAGTTGTCTGCACAGCTGGGGAAGTGTCGCATGCCCAGGTGTGGTTGTGCAGATGCGTGATGCAGCCCAGCCACACGAATGAATTATTCTCAGAAATGATCCTACCTTCTTATTGTTTCAGAAAGGGCTAAATTAGGTTGGCATAAACACAAGGAGGCGTGCGTTTTTATTTATGCCTCTCAAAAACACTTTTCATAAATATGTAAAATGAACACGTTTTGAGCTTAATGAGTTTTATAATTCTATTCCTAGATAAATACACTTTTTTTGAGGATAAAAGAAAATAATTATTTCCTGATTTATTCCAAATTAGCTAAAAGGCCTGAAACATAACTGAGCAAATAATGAATGCAAATCAGAAATCACTCCAGCTCCATATACCGTTTCTTTCAGCTCAGGTTTATTAGCTCGTGAGGACATGGAAAGAGCAAATGGCCTTCTGTGCAGGAGTTAGGTCCCTGCCGGTGGGCTGGCAGGTAGGGCTGGTCCAGGGAAGCCTTGGTGGTCCTCGCTCTATGAAAGCCCAGGAAAAGCAAGATAGGAACAGAGTAGTGTGAGCTCTTTCTTTAGATATGGCTGGCACCTCAGCTTTTGAGTGACTTGTCACCGGATGATGTGAGGATGAGAGACTCATCCACTTCAGAGAGAGGTTCACACTGTCACTTTGGAAGTGGAGTGACTCCATCACTTCTGAGGTCACCCGAATTGATCACTGTGTGAAGTGCCTCCACTATGAATGCGGTCTGGGGACGCAGCAGGATATAAGGATGGCTGCTGCCAGGGATCAGCCTGTGTCCCTGCTCGTGTTTCACTGAAATTATTATTAGTCTGGTTGTGCATTGCCATTTGCGTCTGTGTGCGGAACATAAACATTTGCGCTAAAGGGGAACAGCAGAGGCCTGAATACAGGACGCAAGGTCCTTCCCATCTCACTTGGGGCTACAGCAAACTTAAGTTCAAAGGAATGGGAGCCCCTCAGGTGTCAGTCAGTCAAGGTCAGTTGAAGTAAAGGACATGATGTTTATTGGGAAATAGAAACAGCCAATAAATTTGTTTTCAGCTTTATTAAAAATAGGTTGACTTCTAAACAACCAGGCTTATAATTAGAGTTTATCTACTAGCCAAATGAACAGTATTCTTTTATGTGCTTTGCCTGTGTTTAAACAAAGAAAAAATATTGTGTGTATGAGAAGAAAATAATTTTCGTGGCAAAATAATAAAATACCAAATCAGAATAGAAAACACACGTGTTAAAAAAAACACACTTAAAGACCAAGATTAAACTTAGGTAATACAACATAGAAGGTGCATTTTTTTTTACCAGAAAAGAGTAGAACTAACAAATTCCAGACATTGACTCTCTTTTCCAAAGTCTAATATTTGCTGACAAATCCTCTTGAGATCTTTCTTATAATCCAGTGAAGAATCTTTCACAAACAACTAAAGTGTGCTGCTATTTATTAACACATTTTTGGAGAAGAGAATAACACCTCTATGACCAAAACAAAGCACCTGGCCTCTACCAGGCAGCCAGCTAGTGTGGTAACCCCTTTTCCCAATAATACAGATGAGAGAGAGGTGTTGGACATGACTTTTCCAAATGTTCCAGAATATCTGAAATGAACTCATCCCCCTGCTGCTTACATAGAAGGAGTGAGACCATTTGGATCCTTTAGACCACTGATGCTATAACAACCTTTCTACCTACTTGGTTTTGCATCAACAGACGGAAGGTGCATGCAACTTGGGTCTCGTCAGTAGGATATTAAAGTTGGAAAGAGACTGAAAGAAAGCATTTGTGAATGGCAGGAAGGCCCTGTAAAGTTCCAGTTCCTGTAAAGAATTTACCAATGATCACCTGAGTCTTTTAGTATTATGGTCTATTCATTATTCCATTATATAGAAAATGAAATGATATAGCTCCGGAAAAGAACCTTTCTGTAGGAACTTCAGCCATGTAGGAAAATCGCATATATTTGCAACTTTTCCAGGTGCAGGAGAAACCTTACAATTTATTTGAAGTTAACCTCTACCTAAAACACTCACAGACACACCCAAAATTAATGTTTGAACAACTATCAGATACTCCTTGGCCCAGTCAAGTCGATGTGTAAAATTTGCCATCACAGAAAGAAAGCATTTGTCAAATATCTGAAGAAACTTCTTAACACTGTAAGTGATGTACTTATTCCATATTTCCCAATAACCAAAATCTGTTAGTATTCTCAAGAGTAGGACTAAGTTTGTTTGCCTCTACCTGGAGCTTTTTGTTTGTTGGTTTGTTTGTTTGTTTGTTTTGTAATTACTTTGTATTGGTAATTTTTCCTTATAGAAAATGCAATCATCATGATCTGGAACGTGGTAGACAAGAAATCTCCCCACTCTGTACTTGTGACGTTTCTTTCTGATAACAGCCTGGAAACTTGTGTGGCATACTTCCACCCATCCATAGACTACAGAACAATGATGTAGTTACAAATCCCTCTGATAATAGGGGCAATTATTTTGATGACAGGAGCATATTTATTCCTGAAGATATCAGAAGGTAAATTAAAATGTTCGATATTCAAATTGACATCTGAAGAACAAAGGTTATTCCCAGTGGGTAAAGTAGACATTTGTTTTTGACAAGTTTGTAAAATGCATCTCTTTCATGGTGTTCTCTTGAGCAACTCACCCAGAGACCTGAACTTTCACTACTTTTATAATGCACTTAACATTGCCTATGAGATTGGAAGGTTTAGCTGTGCTTGATAGTGATTTTGTGAAAATTCTAACAATATCCAAGGTGCCTTTGGATCTGACTTGCTTCTACTAATGCCTTTGTCATAAATTAGAATCCTGTTACTTTTGCTATTCCATTTAGGAAATTTTTGCTTAACAGGAGCCTAGGAGTCTAATCATCTTAGGAAAGTAATATACTTTCAAAATTACCTAATTTTCTCACCTTTAAGAGACTAATATCAAATCTTCCTATTGAATCTGTCTTTTAAAAGGCTAGATGGTACCATCAAAAAATATATTTAGAATTGCACTAAATATGTTGAATTCCCCTGGCAGGGGTTGGTAATGTGGTACCCAGTGTCAAGCAATCTAGGAGTTCTGGGAGCCCAGGCCGGCCTCAGCAGTGGCAGAGAAGCCTTTCAACTCTGAGACCTCAGGCTGCACCTTCTGCCTACCCAAATCCTGGAGGTGGCCTCATGTGGTGCTTTGCAGGAAAGGAGCCTGAAGCCAAATTGCGGCCCCATCACAGGGTGGGTTCCATGCTGCTATGGGGCTAGAGTCTTCTACAGAATTTCATATTTTGTTTTTGAGTTTTCATTTTTATCCTTTTAAAGTTTATGTACACTAAAACTTTCTTTCTGGTGAATTTTGATAGATCCACATGATTCCATATTCATTATGAATACACAGAAGAGTTTCATTGCCCTGCTCTCCCGATCCATTATACTAACTCCTTCTAGTCAAACTCTCACCTCATACTTAGTTAAGACCAGAACTATTCTGTTTCCATAGTTTCTGCATTTCAAGAATATTCTTGCTGTAGTTTGGATCTTGAATGTTCCCCCAAAGGCTCATCTATTGAAGACTTGGTCCCCAAGCCTGCAACCCCTCACACTATTGGGAAGTAGTAGATTCTTCAACAGGCAGGGACTAGTGGAAGGAAGTCACGTCACTGGAGCACGTTCCTGAAGGGGATATTAGGGCCCTAGTGCTTCCTCCTCCTCCTTCCTCTGTCTCTCTGTCTCTCTGTCTCTGTCTCTCTGTCTCTGTCTCTCTCTCTCTCTCTCTTTTTGTCTCTCTCTCTCTCTCTCTCCTTCCTTCCCTCCCTCCCTCCCTCACTTTCTCATTCTCTCCTTTATGGCTACTGTGAGACTACTAGGCATTCTCCACTATACACTCCTACATGATATACTATATCACCACAGGCTAAAGGCAACAGGACCAAGACATCATGGTCTATAACTGGGCATGATGATGCACACCTGTAATTCTACCACTGATGAGGCTGAGGCAGCAGAATTGCCATGAGTTTGTGGCCAGTCTGGGCTACATAGTTAGTTCAGGACTAGGCTGAACTACAAAAGAGACCTGATTCAAGCAGAGAGAGACAGAGAGACAGGGAGGGAGGGAGGGAGGAAGAGATAGAGAGAGGGAGGTGGGGTGAGAATGAAAATTACTGAAAACTCTGAAACCATTAGCCAAAATGAAACTTTTCTCCCCACAATACAATTGTATGAATCCAATGATACAGTCCACAGTCTTTTTAATCTTGCTTCTTTTGCTCTGAACAATGCATTTGGCATTCAAGCATACTGTTGTGTATATGAATAAATGGGTCCTGTTTATTGCTAGAGGTGTTGCATTGTGTGGATGTGGCTGTTTGTTTACCTAGTTCTCGTGTGAGGGATACTAGGCTATTTCAAATTGGACACATGTGAAGAATACATGCAGAATTTTGTGGAAATGTGAATTTTCATTTTATTTGAAATGTCTGGGTCCTATGGTAAGCATATGTCTAATTTATAAGAAATTATCAAAAACTTTTTCCCACAATGCTAGACATTTGGCATTCCCACCTACAGTGCATGAGATTTTTAGCTGATATACACCCTCTATAGTCTGGGGTGTTGTCACGTGTTTCCTTTGCTGTGTGTTTTGTGTAAGCAACTCTCATAGGTGTATACTGAAAGTTCACTGTGGTTTGATTTTGTGTTTCTCTAACGACTAATGAGATTACGCATTATTTTATATACTTCACTTGTTATTTTTATACCCTCTTTGGAAACGTGTCTCTTCAAATCTTTTGTCCATTTTTAAATTGAGTTGTTTATTGTTAAGTTTTGAGACCTCTTCAGATTATGCTTCTTCAGATACATAATTCAGAGGTGTTCTGTCCCAAAATATGGACTTTTTAATTTTGTCAATAGTGACTTTCTCAGGAAAAAAAATGAATCTTGATAAGATACATTTACCAACATTTTCCTCATGGACCATGATATTGGTAATAAACCTAAGAAATCTTTGCTAACTCAAGACCATAAAGATTTTTTGTTTTTTTTCTCTGAAAGGTTTATGGTTTTCATATCACTGTCCCTTTGTAATAAAGCTATTACACACTCTGAATTCTGAGTATTGTAATTGGAAATGCAAAAAAGTTACAGTATTGGGGAAAATTTTAAATTCCCACTTAGATTTTTATCTCTTTGAAGGCTAAGGCTGCATTTCACAGTGACATTTCTATGCCTGGCCCTGTCCTTATCATTGCCAACAGCTAGATGCCCAATAAATAGTTGTTATAAACTAATAAATTTGCTCAGATGAGCTAAGTTATGATTCCAGCATTTTGTGAACTTACTAATAGACATATCGTTGGCTCCATGTCTTGCTGGTTCTGTAGCCTTGGGCAGGCATTGACTTACGTGTTTAGGGCCAGTTTTCCTACTGAAAACTACAAATTAATCTTGCATTCTATTTTTATGAAAATTCACTTGATATCATGAAGAAGTATCTTCATAGTGTCCAACCTATGTCAGAATTTTATGAAGAGTTCTTTCCTCATTTTGTCTTCTCTCTATCTCAATTCTAAAATATGTATGTGTTTTACAGTCAGGTAGCTCTGGTCTAGAAGAACTGAAACCTCCATCATGATGTAAATCAGCTTATTCCATATGTATTCTTTAAATGTCTAGTTTCATATAATCATGAATTTTTTAACAAAGATGACCAGATTCTTCCCTTAGAACTATCCTTATGTTATACAAGTATACAGAAAATGAAAAGATCCCAGTTGAGATGATGAATCATGAAGTCTTTCCTTAAACATATTGACCCATGACAAGGCAGCTTTAATTAGAGTGTGACACTGCAAAGTTAACCAATAGAGAATGGTTCCACTTGTTATTTGTCTACCAAATCATTACTGTTATTAGTTATGCTACAATATGTTTTTAAAAACCTCAGGGTTTTTTTTTAACTAAGGGAACTTTTCTAATTAGAAGGCTCACTAATGACTTATCAAAGGAATCAAAAACGTTGGCGTAGTTTCAAGTCCCAGAAATAAACTTACTTTGGTTGGTTGAGAATCTACAAAGTGATTCTTAAAATTAATTAGTTCGGAAGCACAGGCCAATTTAATGTCTTGAAGTCTTGAGAAATGACCTGAAAGGAAAGTCACAATCATATTTTTTCTAATAACAATACTATTTATTGAGCACTTGTTCAATGTCAGGCTGTATCATTGAAGCTTTTTGTGAATTATCTGATTTGGTTGTCATAATAACCCTATGAAGTGGATGTTGGGTATTATTATTCTGCTTATTTTAGGAACAGAAAAATTGCAGGCGTGGGTTAAATATGTCCCTCGAAGCCATACAGGTAAAAATTGACTCAGACAGAAGCTGAATTCAAGGCTGAACAACTGAGCAGTCTCTAGTTTTACTTGCTGCCCTGTACCATCTCACCTTGCACAGTTCCCAGCTTGTAGAAATTCTGAAACATGTAATCTAAATTTTGGAAATGCAGTGAATCAGTAATGTTTCTCACTTTTCTATATGCGACACACAGCCTTTGATTAGATGCACATGTATTTCAATTTGCAATTACAAGATTTTAAAGGTCAGTCTAGTTTCTTGTTCCCTTATTAATATAAAAATATTTTAGCACTCCCAAATGCATAATGTATCCAATATGTGACTCCCCTAGAGCTTGTCTAAACAGGTGCAGTAATACTGATTAAATGTTATTGATACCTGTCAAAAAGGTACATTTAATACATCAATCCACATTTTTCTTAATTTCCTAAAGGCAAAATCTTCCCATCCAAAAGCAAACATTCCCTCACTGCTTCTAACAGAGAAAATATGATGCCTCTAGTATCGCTGCAACTGCTGTGTTGGTCAACGAATGAATGAATGAGTCTGTTTGCAAAGTACTAATAAATGTTTTTAGGACAGGTGACTTAAACGTTTATTTTTCTAGCTGGGTCCAGTGGTGCAGGCCTGTATTCTCAGCACTCTGGGAGGTTGGACAGAAGTATCACAAGCCTAAACCCAACTTAGTGGCTTAAAACACTTTGTCTCAAAAATAAAAAATAAAAATAGACTGGGACATAACTACGTGAAGTCCCTAAGCTTGATTCCTAGTGTCACAAAAATTACTTTTTGTACTTACAAATCTTGCTTCTCAGAGCAATATCCATTTTGAATGAATGTTAGAAATAATTTGGAAACAATTTTGAGGCCATATGTTGTATTGAAAAGAAAAACAAATATTACTACATTACTACATATTAATATATATATTTTTAATTAAAACATGAATATCAAATTTGACTTGACCTAATATTCCACGCATTTTATGATGTTACATTTGTGGCTCATGAAAACGTTCCCAGGACTGACATATTAAAATGGAATTCACCAAAGAACTACATAGAAGATTCATGGAATAATGGAAGTCACAAGTAACAGATGCATGTGAGGTTTGTGACCTCATATAAGACTAATAATAAATTTAAAAATGAATTAGCTACCGAAAATCAAAGCACGGCCTACGTGGTAGTGGTAAAACCCTTCTATGGCAAGTTACCCACGTGAGGGGCCACATTGTCCTGGGCCTCTTGTGCTTGGCAGATTGTCCCCCTCATGGAGATTTCTTAACTATTCTTCAGTGATTTCTCCAACAGCCGTAGGAGCTACGTACAACAACGGGGCTTTTATGTCTCATCTCTCTTTTGCATACTCATTAGCTGGCTCAAAACTAAAATGACATGCCAAAGCAGCCGTACCCATGTCCAAGCGGTCACTTGTGCCTGACCATTATTTAAGCTGGATACAGATTGGTCTTCAGACAAAAAGGAGGTCCAATCCATGATATGCTGTTAATTGAAGCAATAAAAAGGTTAAGCTGATACCTACTTATTCTGAGTGATCAAAGATATGCTTTAGATACGCCATCTTTGTGGTACTGGAAATACCATTGCTTATGCCGAAAATTGCAGCACCTTTTAGAGCCTGGTGTTCACTGGTTTGTTGTGCCACCGTGTAGCTAGCTGTTAAGGAGGTGAAAATGAGACCACAGGAGGCCTTCTACCTTGTTGAAGAATTCCATGTTATAGCAAACCAATCACGTGAGCCAGCATATTCAAATTCTGTAATAATTATCTTATGAACATTTACTATTAGGACTAGAATAAATATGTACTTAAAACTCCAAGTCTTTTATCTTTCTTGTCACTAATTCCGGCAAGAACTTATAGCCCATAGTAGAAAGACAGTATTACTAAAAATGTGGAAAATTGAAGAACTATTTTTTTGCCACTGTCACTCCAAAACTTTTACCTTGTCATGTGGACCTTGAGACTCTACTACCTCTGGATATTTGCTTCTGTACCTTCTCTGTGTTTATTCTTAAACTTGAACTTAAGCTAATGAACTGGGTTTCTTAATCACATTAACAAAAGTATTAAAATCAAACTCACTAACAATCAAAGAAATGCAAATTAAAGTAGCAATAGGATATTATCATTTGCTTCTCAGAGCAGTAGCACTAATTTTTAAATGATAGTGTTTAATGCTGATGAGGTTACCTTTAAAATAATCACTCCCGTGAAGAATTTATGGGACTATATTTAGACATCTTGGAAAGCTTTCAGGTACTTCCACCTGTTAATTCACCAATCTGTTTTTGGTTTTTTTTAGAACTCTATAAGAAGGAAAAAAGAAATGCAGACAAAGGTATTTTAAAGCATATATATGGCTTCCTGAGACAAAAATGTTTAGCTAGTGAATTGTCCATAATATAAAAACAAATAAGTTACAGTATTTACAAATGACAGCATATTTTTCAGGCAGTAAAATTTATGTTTAAAAATAATACAACGTTATATAAAATCATAAACTATTAAAAGTGTAATTTATTTTTTAAATTGTACACACACACACATACATACACCCTGAAACTTGGACTTCTATACACAAAAATATGAAAAAAATGTTGCACACAGAACCAATTTCTGCCCAACTGATTACATGGCCAGTATTTCAATATCGATCAGATAGGAGAGGGAAATGGGCTGCCATACATTCAAAGGTGTGGGCGCTGCCGAGAGACTCAGGAGAGACAGGGAACAGAGACTATCCTTTACAGGCATACTCTTAATGAAAGACTACTGTATAAAAGGAACTTCAGAATATTTGTTAGCTAACTGTATAAACAGATCAGTATTCAGCTGTGCACACACTCAGCCACAGGCATCTAGAATGAGCTCTGTCCTGTGCTGAGGCTTTTCGGACCTTCAGATCTGACCTGAATATGATGTCTACCATCCTTGGCCTTGTACATAATGCACGTGACTTGACATGGAAATGAATAGTGAGGAATTGTGAAGAAGTAAACCATGTGGGGGAGCGTTTCGAGGGGAAAGGGCTAGCCATTACCCCCAGCTGCTCCTCCACAGACAGTAACAAGGCTGCAGAGGAAAAGCCCTGGCTTTACGATTGAGAGCCCCCTATCCACATTCCAGTCCCACCACTCGTTGAATTCCTTAAATTACTTTGTCACACTACACGGTCTCCTCTAAAGTATGAATGACAGAACAGATCACGTGGAGTTTTCCTTAACAGTAAATCACAGAAAACAAGTGAATAAACTAGGTGTAATGCTGACCCAGAATAGACACTTGGTAAATTTACCGGAAATTAGATCTAGAGCTAGATGTGGATTAAACTGGAGCAGACAGGACAAGAACTCCACTTGAATTTTTTTCCATATCTGGCATATTCTTTGACAGACGTATCGTAAGAATTTATTTTCATTAGCTCTCTATGTTGAGTTTCTTGTCTATGAAATGGAAGCTCTATGTAACTTTATTTTTTACCTTTTACATATCCGGGGGACTATAGTGATTAAATTGGCTTAATATTAAAAGAATTGAGGATGATATATAGAAAAATTTTCTGAACGCCTTTTTTAAGTTTGTTTTCCCACGTTGAATGTAGTGTTACTTGGGCAAGGGGCTGTCTTAAAAGTCTATAATTTGGTTCTGGGGTGGGCATGTTACTCCTATGTATATACAATCAGGTTTTATGGTTTTGTTTTTGGCTTTTTTTTTAAAGATCAAGTAATATCTACTAACGTGGAGTGAAAGAGATTAGAGTAAGTTTCCAGTAACTTTTGGATAAAGAAAAAAGAGTAAGAAACAAAATCACTGTTTAATTTTTCTGAGTATAAAAACATATGAGACATAACTTGGAAGTAAAACTATACAATCCTGTTTAACAAAGTTTTTTTTGGGGGGAAGACTTTTTATAATAGAGATTTTCAATAGCAAAATTGTAAAAATGAGCAAATAATTAAATAATGGCATCCAATAACATTTAACAAAGTGCCAGTTATGAATAATCATTGTGCAACATCAGGGTCTACCAATAAATAACTTCCCCATTTTTGTTAGCATGTATATACAATACATAATGATTACATTACACTTTAGAATTTTGTGCACATACACATCACAACAACTTACATGCCCCTCCACACCCCATTTCTCACATTTCCACACTCTCCCTCATTGCGCTTGACTCCCAACATCTCAGTTATTTGACTTTATTAATTATTTATAATCTGAGTTTGTCATATTAGAAATCATGCAATATTTAACCTTCTGAGTTTGATTCACTTCGCTAAGCATGATGGCCTCAAGTTGTGTCCACTTACCTACAAATGACTCATATCTATCTGTCTTATGGCAGAGAAGCACTCCAGTGTGTGTGTGTGTGTGTGTGTGTGTGTGTGTGTGTACACCACATTTTTCAATCCATTAGTCTATTAACAGATATTTTGGTATCTTCCATAATTGATATGTCATTAGTTGTGCCACTATAAATATGGGAAGATACATGTCTCTGGTGTTAGAAGGAACCAATAAATTTAATTAAAATTATCTATTATTGTTTTGACATTCCAAAGGAGATCATTGATAATCCCATGACACTAATTAATTACAGTATTTCCTAATCACAAAGTAATTTTTCTAAATGTAAATGGAATACTATGTCTAAACAATTTAATTTCGTTATTACCAAGTAGATTTCGTGGCTCTAAGTAGATATATTCCAGTGTACATGTGAGACCAGAAAAAGCTGCAGGCTTCTTCCACCAGCACTCAGAATAGAGATCCAAGTAGAACAATGGTTCTCAAGTACAGGCAATTTTACCGTCAAGGGTCAAGTGGCAATGTCCGAAAACATTTTTGGTTGTCGTAATTGATGATGAGCAACGGTGCACCTGGTGTCTCCTAGAAAAAAGCCAGACACCCTGCCACGCACTCTACAATCCACAAAACTGCACTTGCACCAGCCAGCTTTTCATCACAGTTAGCAAGGACCTGTAAAATACAACTTAGGACAAAATTATTGTTTTGGTGCATAGTTCCCGAGATTTTAGTGCACGTTCATTTGACCCCATTGCCTTAGGCCCTTGGTGAGGCAGAAACATCATGGCAGAAGGATGAGGCAGAGGAAAGCTGCTCCCTCCTTGCCAACTAGAGGTGGAAGAAGAGTGGGAGACAGAGAGAAAGGGACCGGGACAAAGCATGCCCTCAAAGCCACAGCCCACGCAGCCTAGTCCACCCAGCAGGTTTCACCTCTAATGAGTCCATTCTGTTAGGGAACTCTTCCATAGATCAGCCTGCTTGATGACGTCAGCACTTTCACTGTTCAGTCACCTCTCCAGGAGTCTGTTCAACCAATCACATTGACAATCAGGTTAACCAATATGGCTCCTATGACGAAGAATCGCCTAACCCAAATTATCAGGAAGTGTAAGGCTGAAAACACTGGCCTACAATAAGAATAGATTTTGTTTACCCATGAAGGCTGAGAGCAGCTCTGTTGCCTCTACTGTGAATACTAATGAAAAGTACCACAAATAGTTGAGATATTTGGGGGCTGAACATTTGCAACTGATTAAGACAGTACAGATTGGTTCCTTGCCTGCCTTACTGTATCCTGCCTGTGTGGTAGTCTGTACTGTACCCACTGTATTTTTTTATCCTTTTTCCTTCTCCTGCTTCTCCTTTCCATCAGCTGTTCCATGTCAGTTGTTTTTTGTTTTCTTGAGCTCACCTTATGCCCTTTTCTTCCCATGCTTTTCATCTTCCTGTCCTGCTTTAACTTCCAATTTTGATTAATTTCAAAAGATTAACTTTAATCTTCTAAGATCAAAGTGTTCAGACATGCTTCCCTATGAATACATAAGCTCTGTAGAAGCACAGAACTATTTGCAGTGGGCCCAGAGAGAAAAGCTGCAGGCTTCTTTCACCAACACTCAAAATAGATGTCCAACAGGTATTTCAATATTTTGTCTATTCTCTCCTTGAGAAAATTTATGACTGATAACTAACTTATGTTACTGTGATAAGCAAAATCTTGTAGGATTTGTTTAACAATGTTTTCAAAAACAAAAAGAATTTACAAAGGAATGTCAGCCTGAACAAAAGGGTATGGGGTGATAGATCTTTCAGAGTGAAATTCTCTATGGATTGATAAAAATGTTAAAGCAATCCATTTTTATCTAATGCATCCTTTTCTGTGGGCCATGAGGGCCCCAACAGAGTGACTCTCAGCCTTCACTGGAAAGGTCATGGTACACAGGCTCAGATGTTCACACACATACCCTCTTTAACCTCCTGACTCAGATGAGACAAGGTTTTCCAACTTTGTCCATCTTTAACCTCTACCGATTAACAACATCATTGCGTGAAAAGATTTTAAAAAGAATCAGAAGGGTGCTAATCTGTACAGATAAGCTGTAGCAGAAAGCCCAAAAAAGTATTAAAAATGTTTATCAAACATGAATACATCTTTTTATTTGCTCACTTTTTTAAATCATTGAGGTTTTTCTGTAGGTCAGGCATGAGAGAAGTATTTGGAGAGCAACTAAAGGTTATTCTTCTCCTTTTTTTTTCCTGCATATCTTTGGAGAGATTTTAAACAAGCCCCATAGCAGAAGAAAGACATTTAGAACCACCCAGAATTGCTTGCCATGTGTAGATATAATCTGAATTTAATGATGTGCTTGATTAGGAGGGAATGACAGACTCATCAGGAAGCCAGGGAAAATGTTTCAGGCTGGTAAATATTTTAAAACCAACAGATTTCTTTAAGTCACTGCTATGATAGGTGCCTTTTCTCTCCATTGTTGAATGGCTTTGAACAGCATAAAATACATCCACATGTTATTTCCTGTTTTTCTCATGCAGCTAGTCCTGATCAATAAGCTTTTTTAAAAAAAATTTTTGGGGGTATTTATTGATCATAGCTGATACAAGAAGAATAACTGGTGTAATGCAAACTGAGAAACAAGCATGGGGCCCCCGGTGCTTCCCACTAATTTGGTACTGGTTCCTTCATGCATCCAGGGCTTCTGCTGTTCAGTGCCTAGCAAGTAAGACCGAATAGGAAGGTCTGTTTATGAAACCAATAATAAAAAAAGAACACTAAGAACTGGAGCATCACATATTGTATTGTTCTTACTGTGCCACTCCAACTCATAACTGTTATTAATTTCAAAGTTATAGATGGATGATAGAGTTCTATCCATCTGTTCAGAGAATTGTGAAAAACTATTGAAAGATTCATCACATATGTAGTCTCTTCTATTTAATATCACATATTTTAAAAACATTCAACATTATAAACTTCTGTCAAGATGACAATGAGAATGTGAGGGAAATGATTTGATTGCTAATGCTAAGGTTTACAGCATTCCCTATGTCAAAAAAATTTCAGGCAAATTTCAAAGAGATTCAAGAAAACAGAATCCACAAGGGTTTTTAATCTTTGCCTTGTAACCACCCCTATATTCTAGACGTTGCCTCCAGATAGCTGGTCAAGAGTTCAAAGCAGTTCTTGCAAACTCATTCTTTTTTGTGTGTGTGTGTGTGGCGGACAGAATCTTGAATGACCAATAGGAATGAAAGACAAGTATACACTGCCCAGATCGTATGAGATGGTGTGCTGAGATGTTGAACTCTGCGCCCTAGCTGTAGCTCAGGGCCATGGAAGGACCAGAATCCCTGATCAAATTATGTCTGGTCAGGATCATGTTGAACTTTGAGGACAGTGGCATCTAGTGTCATTTTCTATGTGTGTGGGTTGGCATGGAAAAGTGGAAAGTGCTTCTTGAAGCAATCAACTGTGGTAACCATGCTATAAGAAAGTCTTGCTGCAATGCTTAAGACCAGCTAAACTTTTCAGAACTCAGTACCAAGGAGAGGCAGCTACTATGATGGCATGTCTACACAGCTTTGGAGATCTTTCAAATGGTAATCAGCTCCAAGAACAGTACTCCACCAAGAAAGCTTCTGGGGACTGGGACATCTTTCTCTTAGTACCTGTTGACATCCTCGTACAGAGGCATACTTGTTGATAAATCTCTACTTATTGACTAGATTGCTGCACTTGGGTAGTGTAGCAATCCTCTTGAATTGTTCCTTGTCACAACCAAAATGCCACTTTTCTGAGACCAGAGAAGCGATCCATGCTAAAGTTTCAGGTAAGGACTTCAGCTTGATTTCAGTTCCGCGGGAGTTATTGTACCTACCAGGCAGCCCGAGTCAGTCTGTGAGGCTTCACTGCATGGTCACTGACAGAATACACCGAGGATACACTGACAGAAGCGCCAAGGAAAGACTTTCCGTAGTTCCCTACGCAAGCTCTTGTGTGTGAATTGCAAGGCTGAACACTCAAGCGGAAGCTAGTTCTTTCACATAAAATAAAAATGTCACAACTGAAGGTTTCCAGCGGGGTATTATTCCTTGTTTCTTTCAGAAGCAACAGGATTGCCCAATTAATGTGGGTGGTACATAAAGGAAAATGGCTGCCTAAGAGATCCAGGGTTTCAGGAGTGATGCTGTTATTTTGGAAATCAGTAGAAGCAGGGTTGCCCGACAGTGTGAGTGTAAATAATGCTGAATTGAATACTTTAAAATACGAGTCTGGGAATGTCACTTCAATTTAGAAAATAATAATAATTTTATACACACTTGAAATCAGAGAAATGAAGGACTAGGAAAGGCGCAGAGTCCATCTATTCCAGTACAGAACTGACAAAGAATGCCCCGCAGGCTGATTAAAGTTATGTATCAAAATTTTTCTATTAAATTATTAATTAGACATGAAAAGGTTTATTAGTCATCAGTAACAAATTAATGAACTGTAAATTAATACTGCTAAGGATTTTAAGTATTTATTTTTAGTACTTAGGTTTGTATAATATCAAATTAAGGGTAAAAAACAACAATGGTTATGTTTTGGATCAAGCAAAGAATAATATTTTCAAAAATATTTTGGACAGTGACTTACTGGAAGATACAGTAGCAGCCTCTCCTCTCTATTAAATCTAATGCATTTCTTTACAAGATCTTTCACAAAACTGGAGGTTTGTGTCTTCTTTTTTTGGTTAACAGTTACTCGAGTGTGTACAATACTGCATAGAATGGGGCGTATTACCATTCTTCTGGAAATTATGTAGATAATGAGGAAGGAGAAAATTACAAGGCACCTGGAAAATCAAAAGGGTTTTGGCTCAAAGTCCCGCAGCTTTGGTAGGGAATGGAACTTAGCTGCTTTCTTCCTAGTCTGAATCACATGGGCTGTGGAGGAGTTGGATGTTTCTTGTCTGGGGCTGTGAGGAGGAAAGCTAGGGAGAAGAGACCAGAAGTTATGACTCTAAAAGAGAAGGATATTCAAAACTAGAAGAGTGTGTCACATTTGAGGTGTAAGAGGTAGACAAAGCTCAGAAGAGTAGACAGCAACACACGTGAACAAATTAAAGTGGCCTCAGGAATTCTGCAGAAAAAATGTGACTTTCCTGGTGACTTTATTTAGTGTTCTTGCATAGGTACGGGTATGCAAGAATGTCTAAGTGAGACAAGAAAAGACAGACTTGGGAAGATCTGAGACAGTGAAGGATGCAATAGCGTGTAAAATGGAGAAAAGATTTTTTTTTCTTTCACTGCCTGTTGGGGGAAGAGGAATATGAAACCCAGGATCCCCTGCATGCTAGGCAAATGCTCCACCACGGAGTTAAACCTTCAGTTCCATGGTACAATTCTTAATATGCTCGGGATACTTCCACAATATGGGTCCCATAAATAGCCTTTCCAAAAAGAATTTGCCCATCCAGATGGATGTGGTATACTCATCTTGCTCACGCCATAAGTAAAACAGGTAATTATGTGTGCTTTCCATCTCCTGGAAAGAAATATCAGAATGTGTGTGGAAGATTTCCATTGAGATATATACAAATATTTTTCTAAATGTGATTTCTAAAATCTCGAAATTGTTTTTGAAGCCTTCCCAAATATGTACAATTATATTCTCTATTAAAGTTCCTTTGAAAGCTCTGCTTATCAAGCCATTACATTATTTTACTATTAAGAAGAAAGTAATAAACTATGGTTTTAAAAAACCTCTTAGATTAAATACGAAACATAACTTCTGACTGTATGATTTATTAGATTATGTTAGGAAGCTTTCCCAAATATATGGGCAGAGAGTCTGTTGACATATTCAATTTATGGTGATTTGGCAGAGAGCAGGAAGGCAAGCTACCTGAGGCAAATTCTATATTCATGGGGAAGTATGGTAACTGTCTTAGTTACGTTTGTTTGTGTGACTCAATACCCCACGTTCACAATTTAGGGAGGAAGGACTTATTTTGGCTCACAGTTTCAGTAGGTCTCAGTCCACTCACAGGTGGGTGGCTGGGAAATAGTGGAACCACAGGAAAGAGCCACAGCTGGAGCCACAGCCTGAGCCGGGGCCCCGGAGACAGAGACGGCAGAGACCCTCACTGCATGGCAGAGTAGAAGCAAGACTGGGAAGAAGGACATAACCAGCACACGCCCCTCCAGGTCAATCCCCAAGCATCCGCCCCTTCCAGCCAGGCCCCGCCTCCCAACAGTGCCAGTGCGCAGTGTCCATAGGTACATGAGACGTTTAGGCAACACTCCAGATCCAAGCCACGACAATGACAATTTAAAATTTCCCACTTCTGCTCCTGCTGTGATGTCCCTGCTTTCATAATGGGATGGTGGAGTTGGAAAGAAAATCAAAAGGGATTAGGAAGAGTCAAGAGAGTATCAAAAAGAAATGCCTGTTTCAAGGAGATTTAACCATTGAACTCAACAGGAGAACACAGAAGGGAAAAACATCACATGTTTGTGACCCGCCAGGAGACAGGGGACAGGGGACATTTTTCTACTTATCCTCTTGTCAGCTCCAACTGATGATGGGGAAGGAAGAGACGGTAAAAGCTGAGAGTCTGTGCGATTATTATTTCCTTGAGCCATGCGAGGCGCCAGATCCTTACACCCCCTTCCCACCTCCACCTAACACTGGATGCTGAGTCAGTGTGCTGCCTTCACCAGCAGAGTAGGAGGTTTTTTCCTGGAATCTGGCAAGGGAAAATAGGTATATTCATCTCAATACATTTTCTTACCCTGACGCTCGTTGAGAATTTATTTTCTTCTCTCCAACAGAGCTGCAGTCTTTAAGAGCAAGTAGTAAGGAAGGGCGAGAGGACTATGCAGCACAGTCCGTGGAAGGCTGGGCCGTGAGTGGGCACCAGTAGGGCTGGAAGTCAAAGAGACCGTGTTGCCCCCTTGCTGATCTCACTTTCAAACGCCGAGACCTGCAGTCAGGTGAAATGGAATTCAGTAAAGTTGCTGTGATCATTAGCTTCCTCTGTCTTGAGGACAACCCCTCTCTCATTAGATTAAAAAGCAGTTTTTTCCAGGCCAGTAACCTCTGACAGATGCTAGGCTAATGGCTCTGTAAAATAGAAATAAGCCAGATCTTTTGCAACAGCAATGGTGGCAGGATCAGGGGAGGACCCTCCTGGCTGTGAACAGCTATGCAATAGATGACATTGAGGAATTTCCAGCTGGGAATACCAGGATAATTTCACATTTTTTTCCCAAACTCTGAACTGTTACCACCTGATTCTATCACGTTAGGGGTCACCAGGTTACTGAATTCCTGCAGGCCAGCTAGATCACCCTAGATAGCACTGCTACCTACAGGGAGATGGACTCTGCACAGTCCACGTGGCAGGTCTAGCAGCTGACGTTCTGGTCCACCACAGCCTATTGTCTTTGTAGGCATCAGAAGCAATGTCATTTTTTTTCCAAGAAAGTATAAATATTCACAGAGTCAAAAAAAAAATAGAGATGCCCAGGTGCCCTCTTCGTTAACAGTGACACTGTTAATTGGGATGTTATTTTTAGAGAGCATTCTAGCACTGCAAGAGCTGGCTAAAATGATCATGCCCCTTGAGCTAAGCATTCTCACCTTGGGGAATTATCTAAAGAAAGTAGCATTTAAGCATCCTTGTACAAAGATGTTTATAGCCACCCTGTTTGCAATAGCACATAACGGGAACAACCCAAAAGCTCAACAATTAGGGAGTGATTAAGCAAACTTTGGAACTTTAATGCGGTAATAAAGTCTGTGGCAATGAAAATGACAAATTCCTAGACTATGTATAAATACTTGGAAAGCCTATGTAAAACAGAGCTACGTTAAACAGGGGACTGTACAATACTCTGAGCATAATATCAAATAGGTACTTGATTCTGATCATGTCAATATCTTTTCTTAATCATAAGAAGAGAAGAGGCCACCATCTCACCCAGATGCTGTGTCAGTTACCAGAAATGCTTTTGACTGGAAATGGTCCCTGTTTATTGGGTTTTGGAATATTTGTATGTACAGAAGGAAATATCTCAGGATTGGAATATAACTCTAAACACAAAATTCATTTCTGTTTCACGTACACCTCATACACACAGCTAGGTAATCTTAGTTGATATTTTTAACATGCTTCTGTTTTTACTGTGACCCATCATACGAGGTCTGGCGTAGCCTCACACCGGCACTTACGTTTTTAGACTTTGAAACATTTTGATTTTCGATTGTTTGATTAACATGTTCAATCATGATATAATTAATACTCAGAGTGAATGAGGATTTGTGATTTTAAAGTAGTTTACATGCTGTTTACACAAAAAGTGTAAATCTTTTTAAAACTACAATATTTAAAGTAAAGAGCCAAATAAGAGAGCTGAAAGGAAACCAGGAGAGAGATTTGTGGAAAGCAAGAAGGGACGTGGGAGGGTGGGGTGGGGGAAGGGAAGCAAAAGCCATGAAGAGACAATATGTATGTGCATCAATCCCTCAAGTTGTATGTAACTATTGTGTGTCACAAATTCATACTAAGAAATATAACTTTGGGGGGAAAATAAAATCAATATTTAAAGACCTTATTTTATCAGTGTGGTTTAGCATCGAAAAAAAGCACCCCTATTAGCCTACCTGTTTATTTGGTGGGTACTTCTGACCTGACTTACACCCTGAGGTTAATATGAACTAGTGACCAGGGGAAAGTCAGTACTTTAAAATAGCGTATAAATGGCCTTACTTAGAAGTGCTAACTTCCCTTTCAGTAAAATTCACCACTTAAATTAAAGTATCCTTTAAGGTAAAAACTGCAAAGGCTCAGCAGTCAAAAGCCAGAGTTACAAGGCAAGGTGGCAGAACTGTGAGAATGTGGTAGGAACTAGGCATGTGGGACAGGAAGAAAACACCAGCCCTAAACACTGGAGTAAAGAATGAGCAGACGAGCAGATCCCTAGAAGGACTCTATGTTGCAGGTTGTCCCAGGAAAACTCTTCTCCAAAATGCTTGTTTTCATATTTCAGAGGATAGTGCCATGGCTACCCCTTGGACAGGACTCCCCGTGGGTATTCAGGATGGGGTCCAGGTACCATTCTAATTAGGTTCTGTGGTAATAAAAAAGGCTACATGATTTCTGACACCCAAATGAACAGCCTAATTTTCAATGCCACCATGATGCCCTGAGCTAGGCCATTATCATCAGCAATGTTTTAATACCTGATACTGAAGTAAATCACACAGCTGACAGCAACCACGTCCATAGCATCCTTGAGTGCCATGCTTCACTGAGCATTGAGCATTGAGCAATAGTGTTTGGGTCTGGAATTATCCCTGTAGAGATTCTCTTAAGAATGCAGACTCCAGAGTCCTGGCTACGGAGGCTTTTCCTTAGAGGAGTGGCATTTATGTCCTCCCTGCTTGTTGCCCACGAGTCAATCGAAAGGTGAGAGAAGCTGCCTGTGAAGACTAACACAGCTTTGCTCCCCCGGGGGCTTCTCTACAACTCCTTCTACAATTTCATACCAGTAAATTCTTAACAACTGTTCAACTCAGCCACAACTGGTGATTCTTGGGCACCATGTTGAACGAGATCTCCACTGCTAATTTCTGGTGAGCTCTTTGGAATCCCTATAGCTATTAAATCAACACAGATACAAATGGAAGGTGTCTTAGTTACTTTTCTGTTGCTATGACTCAATACCTGACATCCACAAACTTAGGGGAGGAAAGGTTTATTTTAGCTCAGAGTTTCAGTAGGTCACAGTTCATTCAGGGGCAGCTGGCAGCAATGGAAGTACATGGCAGAGGCAGAGGTGGAGGCAGCTTCTCAGGACATCACAAACAGGAAGCCAAGTCAAGGCAAATTGAGACTAGTCCTCCAAGGAAGGCAGGAAGCAGCTTATCTGTCCTTCCAAGTCTCATCCCAATGATCAGCCCCTCCTGGATCCAGGTGTGGACGGTGTGGTAAGCTCCCACTATACACCTGTAATCCAATTTACATGCCAATAATCCCATTTACATGCCCTTCCAGACTAGACCCCAAGGTCCCAACAGCACACGGTTCCATAGACAACCTGTAACACTCAAATACATGAGACTTTGGGGGGACATTCCAGATCCAAACCATAATAGCAGGTCTGCCTCTTCAATTTTCTATCGATGTTGAAATCACAAGCGATCTCTAGAATCTAGGTCTTTCCTTATGTGAAGTGGTGGAAAGGGACAAATTTTTTTAGAAAAACTGAGCATTAGTTCCAACCTTGAATAGACTTTTCACTACATAGACTTCCCAAATCCCCACCTGTTACACAAGAATAGTATCATCACTTGTTTTACAGAAATGTACAAAAGGTGAAATTCAGTATGGCAAGAAGTAATTCATCTATCCAGCATGATCCGGTTCTCTGTAAGAGAACACTGCCGTTTGGTCTGATGTGTTGCTTTCCCATATAAGCTGGATCCTTATTACCCTTGCTCAATATTTATTTAATAATGCAACTTCACGTGATTGCCAGGAAATCTGCTTTTGGCCTCTCTCCGTGTTATTGTACATATTTCAGCAAGTTAGATGATAATTTGAGGCAAGTTAGGTGACAGGCAGTAACAAATATAATCAAGCACATCTTCATTTCTGTCCCACATGTGTAGCACAGAGTGACATTTAGGCACAAGGAGCACAGTCATTGTGAGCAGAAGGAAAAGCACATGCTGTTTTGTTACTTCTCTCTGGATGAAGTGAAAGAATCATTTAATTTCTTTGTCAAAAGCTTTTGTCTCTTTTTTTAGCAACCATAATCTTCACCTACAACCCAGGCAAGTACTTAGTAAGCCAGGCACGGTTCTCAACCCTCACTGCCACTGTGAACCCCAGGGAACCTGGCACACGGCAGGCGCACACCTCGGCTCAGCCCAGACCTACAGATTTCATTGGTTTGGTGCGTTTCTGCGCATGACTTTTGTTTGCTTGCTTGTTTCAACCTACTCATGGGATCCAAGTGTGGGATCAAGGCTGAGGCCACTGCCACACAGTTTGGCCACGTAGAGGGAGGGAATCCTCGGGCCATGATTGTGACCCAGTGAGCCTGTATTTTGAGCAACAAACAAGGAGACTACCCATAGCTCTGACACCTAAATTTATCTGTGGATATGCGATGTGCCGTGCTGGGGAAAGCACGGAAATCGAAGTCAGCATGAGGTGAAAGTGAGTTTACCCCTTCTGAACTCGTTAACATGAGTTAGGGACCTGATTTCACTGTCCTCATCTCAAACATAGAGAGAAGAGCATTTCAGGGACTGCTGTCATGTTGGTACCAGGAAGTAATACAGTCGTAGGCTCTCAAAAATGAGACGTTTATTGACAATCCAAAAAGCCAGGCTTCTATTTCCTTATCAGAAATGAAAAAACTGAAAAAAGTTGGAAAAATTATCCCGATGCTAACATTAAGAAACAAGGTCTACTAGCCAAATCAAATAATATGGGATCCCTTTTCTCTTTCGTTAGATTAGTAGGACTTTCTCTCGTACTTTAAGTCTTGCAGAAGCCTCAAAGTTGACACATCATTGACTCATGTAACATTTTTTAGCTGAATCTCCAGCCCTTTTTAATGTTTATTTTGAGATAGGACCTCACTCATATTTCAAAGAGAAGTGCTTCCCCATTCATGGAAGATCCGATAGGATGTAGCAAACTTGGTTCAGTGACTCTACCCAATCACCTGCTGCAGCACACAGGGCAAGTTGCCAAAAGCTGCTGTACGGAAGCTGTTGCCAAAGCATTTTTTCCTCCAGGAGACCTCTCCCGAAGACACAGCAGCCATGACCCAAAGAGTAGGAACAGAGAGGTGAGGTGAGGAGTATGTCTCGTGTGCTGGGGCTGAGCACTGGGTGGGAGAACCTGGGAATGCTAAGTAATGCAATACCGGGCAGACTACTGACCCCCCCCCCCCACCCCGCGCCGTCACGCACGCACATACGCATTCAAAAATAAATAAATAAAAATAAAAACCCTAAACCTAGCCCAGGAGCCCAAGAGCTGGCATTTGGTCATTTGCCATTTCTCAGAAAATGCTTATTAATACTTCAGATGCGCAGGCTTCCCTGCCTCCCTCTCCTCCTTCCCACTGCGGGTCGGAGGCGGAGGCAGCACAGTGAGGGGCACAGGAAGAGGAAGGAGCCGAAGAGTCAAGCGCAGCGGCGAGGCAGAAGCCCAGGCGCCACCCCGGGCTGACTGCTGACTGCATCTGAGCTGGGAAGTGAAGTTTCTATAAATTGGGTGAGAGGTTTGAGTTTTGATTTAGATGGCACTTGACTTTTCAATAACTTGAAAATGAGACTTCTAATGCTGCAAAGTGACCAGTAAATCTATGGGATGAACCAGATAATGGCCGAGGGAGAAGAATAGAGAACCAAAAGCACAGGTTCGATGGGAACTGGGGTGAGAAAGATGAGCCCAGCTCACGCCATTGTCCTGTGTCTGTTCCCCAGCAGAGGGTCCAATGCCCCCCTGCCTCCAAGGATTCGAAAGCACACAGATGACTTGAAGTGGCTTCAAGACTCACTGGCACAGATCACACCAGCCCTGGAGCAGCGCCCTTAACCTCTTTCAAGCTAAAGACTTTCCTGACATTTTACAAATTGGTGGCAGCCATTAGCACACATGTCACATAACTTACTTAATTTTTATTTAATTTGATGCATCTGGAGGCAGGTCACTGTATCACTTCTAGTTGTTTTTTTTTTTTTTTCTGAAGCCTCAGCAGAAAGATTGTCACCATGCCTGTGTGAGTTTGTTGTGCAACCCGCTTCTCCCCATGGTGGTCCTGAGTCCCTGATGGACACAAGGATGTAAAGAAAGTTAGGACGCAGGCTTGGGAGCCAGACTGATCTGTGTCACTGCCTCTCTCACCGATCCTGCCACATTAGTGTGCTTCTGAGCCTCTCTGGCCTTGTTTATTTGACAATAGAGTGATCATAGCTTCTTTCTAGGGCAGGTTTAAGGACTAAATTGGACAGTATAAATAATGCCTTTGGGACAGTGTATGGCCCCAAAAGGCTCGATAATGATAGATTAAAATATGATGGTGATGAGTGGTTATCACTCGGCTTTTCTGCCACTGCAATACAATACCCGATACCCACCACTTAAAGAAGAAAAATTTAATTTGCCTCACAATTTCAAGAAATCCTGTCCATTGTCAACAGGCTCCAAGGGAGAAGTGTCACGGTGAGGAGCACAGATGGGCGGTTCATGACAGTTGTGACATAGTGCCAGGGAGGAAGCAGTGAGGGACAAGATTGTACTCAATTTCACATGTCCACCACTCACCCTAACTTGCTCGGGAGACTGCTTTACTAATCTCCAAAAGACCCCCCCAGGGCAACTGGGTAACCTTAACCATCAAAATGATCGTGATGATTGCAGTGATAGCCATTATGGTTGAAAGAATATTGCTAACGTAACCTGTCTTATTATTATTGTTGAGTAATGAGCAATATTACCCAAATGCCTAAAAAGACACTCTCCATGGGTATATATCGGGGAAGAGGAACATTACCATAGATCTGTCCAGAATCTTCCATTCCTCTCTGCTACTTTTTTACATTGACTCTTTCTTACCCAACATTTCTCAGCTCCAGCATGCATCATTACTTACTCTGCACCTAGGAGATGCAGTCTGAAAATTATAAACACAGGACCCACGGGACAATGCTGTCCAATCTGTGGAGAAGGAAGTGTAGGTGTGGGCCTGCCCCACTTCCCCTTTGCCTTACTCTTTTATTTTCTACGCAGCCACCACTACGCAAACATCGATGAGTGACACGTAAATAGACAAGTGAGTCCAACTCTTCCAGGGCACATCAACAATCACAAAGTCGCATGAACAAGACAGAGAATTGTTAGCCACATATAATGTCAAAATATCTTGAAGATCAGTAAAGTGTCGAAAGAAACTCGCCTGCACTGCTGTCCCTTTGAAGCACAGTCGATTCCTAGTCTTGCTCAGGTTTGTCTACCTTTCCATTTAGAGAGATGTGAAGAACATTTCTACCTCTGTCCCTGGTTCCAGCATCTTTTCCTGGAGGTAGATTTCCAGTAAGCTGAGTTGATTCAACATAGAATCACAGTCTACTGGGACTCGGCTAGGACAATCAAGGTGGGGTGTGACAGTCTACATCTTCTGCACGGCAGGCGAGAGCAACACTGTGACCTGGTACCGTTGGGGATATCTCTGCCTGGGGACCCTGGAGCCACACTGTCCTATCAAAGTCTCTGTCACGCAGTGCTAGACCACCTCTCACCATCCCCAGGCCACCCACCCTCAACACACGCGGCCACACACTCCCCAAGCACAAGCTGCAATTCTCGGAAGCGAGGTTCTGAAATTCTTATAGAGGATGAAATGTATTTTTCTCACTGTAAGATGAAAGTCTGCAACTTCTCCTCCCCTCCCCTGCAGGCCCTCAGGTCCCCACACATGTGTGAAGCGCCCTCCTCGTCTCCCACCATCCACCTTTTCTTCCTTTTCCTGGCTCGTTGCACCATTCCTTGTCCTAACAGGGATTTTGAAAAATAGCAATGTCTCTACTTTTAATGTCTCTTCTCTCGGCTACAAATACATTTAGCCAAAGCTTTGAAGTTACGGTTTGTATTGACCTAATTAAGTTTTAAGTGAGGTACTTCCCTTTTTTGTTTTTTTTTTTTTTAGCTACAGTGTCACATTATTTGCTCCTTTATGCTCTTTTATGTAGAAATGGCATAAATTCAAAGATCTCTACCTCAGATTTCTATTTGCTGGAACTGTGTCAAGAGATGCATATCCATTACTCTTTATCCACCAAACACGTCCATGGCAGCCCTTATGTTCCAGGTGACGTGCTCAGTGATTTATAAACATCAGCATAGTTGGTTCTCTTGCCAGCCTCTAGGTAGGCATGATTATCACCTCCACTTACACATGAGGAAACTAAAGCACAGGAAGGATGAGTAAGCCAATCAAAGTCACACAGCTAACTCAGGGTAGTTGTTAGGCATCCTTGCTCAGGCGTCTACCACCCTTCCTGGTTTATCATACAAAACAGCCTCTTATTCCCTGTCTCACCGGAAAAAAATTACTGATGTAGGCAATTTGGTCATCATCCTTAGACATGGAAGTTATTTGATTTTTAAGTGTCTAAATGGATGTTCCAAGTCCGAATTTGGCAGATGTCAAATGCACTATGACACTTGTGAATTTACAGTCCAGCCACAGTAGGCTGCCTTGTGCTTGCCTGGATACCAGTGGGGCAACTTCTGGAGGATAAACGTCGGGGCACTTTTGTGACAGAATCTTATTTTCTCTCTTGACTTTGCTACCAATAGCCATTTGATTCGGCCTTTAACTAATGCACAGCACGTGTGCCCAGTGGGTCCTATAATGAATCCATTTTGTAAATTACAGAGAAAGTCATAAATTATTTCCACATCAAATGAGCATAGATCAAGGCTACCATATTCCTAGGAGCATTGTGGTACACTCTTAACCCAAATTGCATTTTCTCCTTGTAAATGGAAATGGAAATTACATTGTTTTGACCTTTGGATCATTGGATCTTGTATTTATTTTATATATTTCTCAAAAGAATTCACAAATATATATAGTCATTTAACCTGCTCCTGGAAAAAATATGTACAGCAAAAATACCGGGCCTGTAATAAATATTTTTATGGATTAAACTATTGAACAATTCATACTTTGATCATTATTTAGAGCAATTTATAAGTTCCAGGAGGCCATTTGTCAATAACTCCTAAATGATTTTCCAAAACAAGTGCAAATCAAATGAAAAAGAACAATTTACTCTAATCCCTTTGATGGGATCCTGATTATTGCAGTATTAATCACACCCTTCTATGACATAGGATTGTTAGCTCAAGGTGGAGACGATGTAGGCATTTCTTACGCTGGCAGTAACACTCTTTTGGGGTACATTTACCCTTGTAGCCTTTTCTTCAGAATCGATCATGACATGCAGCCCTCCCTTGGTAGCCATCATTTATATAAAATAGCACAACATTTGCATTTAACCTATGTACACTCTCCTGTGTACATTAAATCATCTCTAGGATGTTTATAAAACCTACTACAATGAAAATGGTAGGTCAATAGTTAGTAGGCTATATTGCTAATGTAATAATGACAAGAGGAAAAAAGTGTACCTGTTCAGGGTAGACACAACTGTCTGTTTTCTGTCTGTGGTGTGTTGAATACACAGATGCAGAACTTGCAGCTGTTGGTGGACCAGTTGCACTCGTTAAGGATCTAGTAGAAAGAAGTCTCTTCACTGAACAGAAAGATTTAGAAATAGATGAATCGTGGCCCCTGGTATCACTCAATGTATGCCTTAATGAAGAAAGACTTATAAGTACAGAGATAAGAATTGGTAAATTACCTATTATGTACTAAGGTGGCACAAAGGAGAATGAATTAATTGACCACAATAGGCCAGCAGTAGCTGAGAGCAAACTTCTTTCTTTTTAGCAAGATTTTGAAGGATATGTAAGAGCCAGTTAAACCGAATTTTTAAGAAGCATTTAAGAGAAAACAAACTTGGCAAGAGCCAGATTATAGAATGTGAAAACAATTTGAGCTTTGTTCATGGTTCCCAACCGCAAGACATTGTCAAAAAAAAAAAAAAAAACCCTGATGAAAGCTTCACAGATGCTCAAAAAGTGATATAGTGGTTACTGTCCAGTGGGTCGATAGAGAAACTCAGGGTTTGGACTGGAAAGTCGTTTAAAATTTTCCCCAAGTTCACAAAGGATGACATCTAGGAACAAAAATAAGGAGACTTTTTTTTTAATTATGAGGTAAAATTGGTAAGATTAAGGTGATGATAAGGGGGAAAATGGGAGGGGACTCCTCACTCTGTGGCTTGGAGGAAGTAATCCCCTTCTCTAAACTGAAGAGCGAGGCTAATCACATTTGTGGTGCTTTTGGCAGCAGACATCAGAAAATTCAACTAAAATGGTATTAAAAAAAAAAAAAGAAACAGAATTTATCATGCCAGTAACCACAGTGTGGAAGTCCAGTAAGCCCAAGATTGGTTGACTTAACCCAGTCCCTGAGAGCACGGGTTCCCTTCCCTTCCACCCACCAGTCTTTTCACTCCCCACACTGCTCACATTTGAAAGTTCTGTGCGAGGGCACACCCGCCTGCGGCAGCACAAAAGGGAAAAGCTCCCAAGAGCCTCTTTTTTAGATAAGGGAAATGGTTTCCACAATCCCACCACAGCTCTCCTCTGAAGTCTCAGCACCAGAACAGAGTTAGGTGTCCTGCCAAATCAGTCGCTGGCTGCGAATATAGCTTAATGGCAGAGTGCTTGCCTAGCATTCACAAGGCCCTGGGTGCAATCTCCAGGGCTAAAACACAAAATAAATAAATAAATAAATAAATAAATAAATAAATAAATAAATATTAACCCAATCACTGACAGAAGAAGCTTTCATGGGGTGGTGGGGATGGGAAGAGGATTTGATCTGTCTGATTCCCTTGAGCCTAGTGTCTGCCTCTCTTGGAGCACTGGGAAGGTGCAGGCTAGAATAAATCCTATTAATAAGGAAGTTGGAGTTGGGTAGGAAAGGACCACACCTACAAAGGCATGCCTGATGTTGACATTGCCTACATAAACTAATTGAGGAGTCAAGGCACATGAGGAAAAAATTTTTAAAAAAAAGCTCTAAGAGCTAAACTCTAAAACTCTAAAATTTCCCAAATATAACTAATCCAAATGTTCCATTTTCTGGAGACTAAGAAGATAAAGCAGATCTCTTCCATCTTTTTATTTGTGGCAATAAAAATTGCCTTTTGGCATGCAAATCTAGACAGAAGTATTTAACAGGCACATGACTAATAGGGGTTCATTTGTCTCGTTTTAAGTATTAAGGTATCTATAGGTACAGATTATATCTCTGTGCAAATTTTATAAATCAATTTGTTACTTAAATACAATTCCTTCAAATGCCTCCTCACAAATGACAGGTGAAGAAATTAGACCTGAATGTATATACAATAGAGTACTACGATGGCATGAAGAAAGCTAAATTTGAGTCATTTGGGGGAAAACTGATATACCTTGAAACCATTATGCTTAGCAAAATGAATCAGACACAGAAGGTTAACTACCACATGATAACTCTAATATAAGAAACCCAAAGAATGAATAATCAGAACAAAATTTTAAAAGCAATAGTAGGAAACAGAGATGCATTTTTGTGGAGAGAAAAATGACATAAGCAGAGAGGAGATGAGAGAGGGAGAAGAGGGAACGAAAGCAAAAATAATGAAGATGTCTATGACCAATTCTCCAGGTTGGATGCAATTACTACGTATCATAAGCATATACTAATAAAAAGAAATTTGGAGAAAAATAACAACACTAAAGAAAGAAAGAAATATGTACATAAAGATTAGACGTGAGATTTTTGCCTTTACTTCAAAACAAGCCCATTTGGTCAAAATTTTCTCTGAAAAACAGATGTGTACAAGTTTATCTACCACCAGATCTTTCAGTAGGAAGGAATCACAGCAGAAACGTTATATGCTTTGTAAAGCCTCTCTTAGTCAGCTTTCCTGTCACCTAAACAAATACCTGACACCTGTAAGGTAAAGGAGGGCAGGGTTATTTGGGCTCACGGTTTCAGTAAGTTCAGTGAATAGTTGGCTGACGACAGTTCAGAAACTGCGCAGCAGAACATCATGCAGAGGTAAGCTGTTCAGAGCGTTATAGCCTGGAAGCATAGAGGGAAGGGAGGAATTGGGACAAATAATTCGCCGAGTGACTTGCCCTGTCCAACCAGTCAGAGGCCCCACCTTTGAATGTGAGACTTTGAGGAGATGTTTTATATCTAAACTCATAACAAAGCCCCCATCCAAATGACAATATCAGTCCTCTGAGCCTTCTCACGTGTTAGAGATCTCTTTCTGCCCACTTAACAGTATTTCTAATATTTCTTGAAACAAAAGCTTCTTCTTTTGGGTTCAACACTAGTCAGATTCGATTATTTTTCAGCTTTATCATCACTAAATAAATAAGCTAAAACCTTACAGTAAGCCTAATCAATGTGTGTTTTACTCATATAAGTCTGATTGAACTTGATGTTTTTAGTAAGTTAAAAAAAAAAACACTGTGGCTGCTGACTCACCATTGCATCCAACATTATGCTAAGAGAGACAGCTCCTTTTTTGTACTGTATATTACAATAATCAGAGCAATCAATTGACAAATCATATGTATAAAATTCTTTTATTGGCAGACACTCAATTTAATGACAAATTTTGTCCATACCCCAGTTAACTTGTAGTCCAAAGACCAAAAACTTCACTATGTTTCAGTAATTTGTCAACCTTGAAATTTACCCACAGGAATTTAGTAAAGCCTCTTTGATGTAACAGAAAGGTCAACTTCATTGTCACTATTTTTCAAATATGCTATTATATGTTGAATAAATCCCTATTGTTTTCCCTCCTTAAAAGTTTAAGTTGGAATGCACTGATGTGATAAATTGTTGACTTTCTTCCTGGTCACTCAATTCTGCAAAGTCAAACTGATCAAAGACTAAGCTATTTCTCACCTTGCTTTAATCTCCCTGCTTCCGTAGAAGATGGAAAGTAAACAGCTGGGCAGTGCTCCAATTACCAATATCAAGAAAAATAAATGGCTTTCTTTCTTCACCTTTGAAATTATATATGAGTTGAGGTAAAATAAATTTCAGAGCCTCCAGTACTCACTTGCTTTCTCATTGCAAACAATGGCTTCTACACCGGAGCAAAGAGAATAGACAGCCAGGAAAAGAGGCGGCCTACTCACTAGACGGTCTTTGAGCCCCGCGATACCATGGAGCAGGCTTCCTCTGTTAAACTCAGCTTTCCTTTGCTTTTGATTATTAACTTATTCTATTGGCAATAAAAAGTCGATGTTCTATTTGCAAACTATTATTTATATTTTCCTAAGAACCCATATAGAAGATATATTGTTAGGAAAATTAAGACAATGAAACTTATAAGGAAAGATACTATCTGATATTATTTCATTCTAGAACAGATAACAAAGGGGAAGAATATTCAGGCCACCATATGACACTAAAGCTCCCTTTGGAAACTGTTAATTAGGAGAGTCTTTAAAGGCCATTAAACACCTTATTTCTGTACATGGGCTGTTCACTTTTTGCCTTGATTAGCATCATCATTGCTTTATTGGCAGAATTGTCCTTTTATTTGCCTTAATTAACTAAAATAATTGGTTATTTCATATATGCCTCTTTAAAATTTCTTCCACAAAGCCGTTTTTCTCTGTTTCTTAATAATATTAAGATGTAGATATGTAACTAAATTGTCACATATCTCAATTTTGCATTAGGAGTCAGGAAGTTCACTGCAAATCTGAATAAAGAGACCTGAAGCTATTAGAACAGTAATCTACTATGGTTAGCACATCTGATTCTTTCATGATTTTTGTCTGTTTTTCCATGTCCTTTTTCATCTCTATTTGTCTATATTTTTTTCTTCTGCTTTATACCCCTGAAATCCATGTTGGAAATAGAACCTGTGTAGGATAATTCAACAACTAAAATATTCTAATATTGGCGTAACAATTTTCTAATTTTAAAACTTGTGAAAGGTTTTTATACAGAAATTATAAACTAGTACTGTACTTCTCCTGTTTGAAACAGGGTCATAGAAAGTAGACATTAAAAATCAGTTAGTAAAATGGAAGATTTACCCCAGTGTGCTAGGCCGATGAGGAAGATGACGAGAACATTTCCCAGAATGTTTTTCTGGAAATTGAAGTATCCTCCATTTGGCAATTATTTCACATCACCTCAAATATACCGCTGTTATTGTCTATTATTGTTGATATTTCTGACTTCTCTATTGGCTGTTAGTCTCTGCAGAGTGTGACCCAATAGAGATTACAGTACTTGACCCACAGTAGGTCTTCAAAAGGTATTTTTGAATGGTTTGCCCATTATTTAGAAGCATTCTTCTCTTAAAAATATTCCTAGCTGCTTTCCAATTCAGTGATTTCAATGAATGCTCTTTCATCTTATGTTGCCATAGTTACCATTTCCTTAATATGGTGCTTGATGCAGCCTCCTGGTTTTGAAATCATTTTATCTGTGAGCAGGATGTTATCAATTAAAGGACATGACATTCAAGCATTTGTGTCACAGTCAATGTTTCAAAATCAGCTCTGAAGAACAGATTATCATATTTAGAATCTCAGTAAATTGATATAGTTTATTAGAAAGACTTTTTTCTTTACAATCTTTTGCTAACAACGCGATTGCCCAACAAATGTAAACAGACTTTGAACAATTACTTCAAGCCGAAGCATTAAACTTGATCTTGAGTTTTGAGAAGTCATGCTTTCTGGAACACTTCAAGTGATTCTTTGGGGTTTTATTTCTTTGCTGGATGCCTATTCTTATCAAATTGTGAAGAAATTGCAATCTTATTAAGAAATGAGGGGAAAAGTTTAAAGCAAATGTTAAAGGACAATCTAATTACTTTATGAAATCTGAAATGTGTTTAAGATCCACAGAGGTTCTCAGCTTTAAACCTACATTTCATCTGACTTCAACAAAAGTTTAATTAATGCACTATATTTGTATGCATACATTATATTTTATATGTACACATATTTTTGTGCATATATTTTGTAAGTACTCATACTCCTTTAGGCAGCCCTTTATCTAGAGAGAATCCCTCACTCACATTCCTGTAAGTGACCCAAACAAATTCATTGGTTCACCAAACTGGACTGTGGTACAATTGTTACTCTGGCCAGTATGCTCAGTTCTATCTGGGGAGAACAGACATTGACGTTCATTTCTCCCCAGGAAAAGTTATTCATATGACATATGACATTTTCCTTCCATAAGGCATCAGGTATATGTATAATATAATATAAGAAATATATGCTTCCCTGGAACAGGAATGCATATCTCTTTTGTACACTGATGTATTCTTACTTCTTACTACCTAAAATAGTGTCTGACATTAATTTATTCTCTGTAGATATTTGTTGAATGAATATAAAAAGTTCATGTTGAGTAAAAGTTAGTGGTTTACTATTAGTGCTTCCATAATCCGATTAAATTTTTACAATATTTCATTTTATGAATATAAACTAAACAGACAGGAATTCCAGGAGGAGTAACATGGGTCATATAGGCAGTTCCCAGAATAGTGATCAGATAGTGATGCCTCTCAAAATTCTGAACCACAAGATTATTTATGTTTATGATCAAATAGCCTCTGAAACCTCTTCTTGTCATTAAATTCAAATATTTAGGATGGGAAATTTTCCATTTGAGCCCTCTTATTTCTCAACCCATTACTATCTCAGTTCGTTCATACCGTCTCCAGCTTCATCCTTAAAAGCACAACCAAATCAAAACAGAGACATATAAATAATTATGTACCAACCTGAAAAGAAAGTACTGTATACCCTAAAACTACCATCTGCAATTCAGCTTCCCTATCTAATCATGGATCTTGTAGACTGTAGAATTATTTCTTCATACTGAAAAGCCCTCCGGAAACAACATACACTGCCTCTGTTTAAAATCATCTCTTTAGCTCCATGAGAGAGATTTCCATTGAGGAACCAAAGGCAGTTTGTTAATCTTTGTCGTTTGGGGATTGTTATCTGAAAGACCCTTCCTTGCATCTGTGTGAATATGTC